>JXSR01S008002.1:274986-285208 GCA_000969725.1 Ophiothrix spiculata
ACCGTGTTTAAGATTTTTGTCACGTTTTCAGAGCCTGAGAGTAGTATTGAAAAACATATTTGGTGTTATATACGATAATTAAAAACATAAAGTTAATGCATGAGGGATGTTCGTGGCCCGAAGTACAGGAAGATGATCTATGCCGTTTTTATCAATACGTTATGTAGTTCAACTAAATTATTATTTTTTCTAGTGTTTTCAAATGTATATACTTTATATTTTACAAATTGTTTAATTCGGAAACAGTAGAAATACAAATCTAAACTGAAATATATGGACCTATTCGTAGGCGCTACAACTAACGAATTCATCAGAGACAAGATGTCAACACTTAACCCTCGTCCATATTTGGAGCTCGTGTGGTCTAGTGGAACAGTGCAGGACTCCGAATCATGAGGTCGCGAGTTCGAGCCCCGCTACGATCAACGGGTTATGTCCTCGGGCAAGACATTTAATCATTGCTTCGTCGACCCAAGCGTATTGGGGAGCTGTTAGGGGAATATTACAATCTAAGTTCTGATAGGTCAGCATCATAAGATTGCGATCTAGTTGAGGTGAGATGGTTGTGACGATTTCCTAATAACAGCGTAATAATAATGTACAGCGCATTGAGATGTCTTCTGATGTGGTTTGCGGTTAATAAGAATTGTGTTATTATTATTATTATTCCTAAGGGGGGGGGGGGGGGGGTTCCACCACCTGATTTTTAAATTGACACCCCCAAAGTTATATTGCTTGGTACTATAGTATAGGGTAGGGTCTCCTCTTTCAATTGATACTAAGATCATGAAAATCGGTGGAGGCGTTACGTAATTATGACCTCACACAAAGTATTTCCGGACCGAAATTTTGTTTATTTAAAAGAATTGTTATAAAAGTTATAAATGTCGGTTTTTTTGCTAAAAAATGAAGGAAAAGACAATTATAACATTTGCTGTAAGTTTTAAGTCCATACCATGCATATATTTTTCAAAATGGCGACTTAGAAAGTTTTCGAGGGGGCAACCAGCCCCTACCCTCGGTCTTTGACGGCTTACCATAGTTTTACCTTAGGTGGTACCCCCCCTCCCGATTTTTTTCCCGTCAAATTGACCGCAAAGAAACTGTAGAGCTGATTCCACTAACTTATTGAACACCCCTCGTAAGCAGTTTTAAAATATTATGGCAGATAGAAAAAATGAATCACAGTAATGGTAACACAGACAAAGGTGTGATATTGGGGCAAACTACACGAGAGCTCGGAATGTATATCCATGTACATCGATGTACATTCCAGGAGTAGAGATTGTGTCTACATGATAACGCGTCATCAGATGTTGATTCACGCTGCGTATTCAACTGCGTTTACATGTGTTTGCGCCTACGCGTTATAACTACGCGTACTACCAAGGAGCTCGTCAACGCGCACGCACACGCAGTGTATGAGGCGTGACAAACGTATCGAGTTGAATGTACATGAATGTACATTCCAGGAATCTACATGCCCCATTGTTTTGTTCTTAGTTCTTTTCAATCATGCAGGAAAATGCTTGACCTAAATTTTCCGAATGAATAATTCTACGTTCGCTGTATTTGTGTTAATACACTTTTCTGATTTCGAAATATCTATTACAAAGTAATGTTGCGATATTTTCTTTTAAATGCCTTTGATTCAACCTTTTCTAATGGAAAACATTACATTTTAAGCAATATAAGCAACCAGACACAAAGGATTTCATTACTTGCACGCACCATCAGATCATCAATCATTGTTTCCAAAATTCACTTAAGCCTAATGCAGCGCTATATCTGTCCAAGTTTGATGCTGAGGTAAATGTATCAAACATGTCTACAAGTTGCCTTTCATAAATAAGAGCGGTGGGTGCATTGTAAGATAGCATAGCAACGATTCTTAATATGTAATCCAATTAAAGTAACACTCACTTTTTTCTCTTCCAATTTAATAAACAAAGGGTTTACAGCCTAAGTGTTGTAAACATTCAAATAAAATCTATTGTCAAGAAAAATTATGTCATGTTATTTGCTGTATGACCAAGATAGGTTTTTTATTATAGATATTATCTTTCATTTCAAGTAAAATATGCCGGAAAGTTAATGTTTTAAATGTAGACGCATTGGAAATGTGCGTAATAAAAAAAAATCGGTTTTAAGTATTCAGTCATGTCAAGCACTGAAGGATTTTTACTCTACGTTTTGATGTTGAATGAATTTGAAACAAGTGTCATTTTCATGCTGAAGATGTGCTCTTTTTTAAAACGAATATGTTCTGGGGCACAATTTTTTTCACACCTGTATTTTATCGTTTATCTTCCTAACATTGTTGTCATGCCCATCCCTTATATTTACTATAACTATGATTTCATAATGTTGAAAAAACAAATACTACATGTACGTGTATGTTTATTACTCTTAATTTTACATCAGAAAATATAAATACTACACACATCAATAATATTTATATATTGTAATACAATTATCAGTTATTCTTTGTTCGTTTCATGAGTCCAATATGCAGTGCTATGCACTCCATGTGCAATCGTGTACCATCGTAGAAAGACGCGTCAACAAAATGTTTAATTTTTTCTAAATATGGCTTTTTTTCAAAGGTTATAATGACTATGCAAATATTAAAAAAGGAAAGAAAGAATGAAACTTAAAGTTTCAAAATTGATCTTTAAGACGAGGAAATAGAAAATACAGAAAGCTGGAGAATTACCGTGAGTGCATTGCGGTATTAAACAAAACGGTGATAACTTTTCAATAGCTCCGATTTATCGCCTATTTATCACTTAAGTATCACAATTGCCTTTATTTGCTTATAAAATATATTCATACATTCCGCGTGTCATCTAGCCAATCAGAAATACTATTCCATAACTTTTGCCTACTTTTTTTTCTTCAGAAAAATCGTGTTTGAACAAAAAAACGCATGAAAAATGAACATCGGTACATTAATATATTTGAACTTCCAAGATAGTACGTTTAGTATTTTCTTCTAGACATGGGCATAGTACAGCACATACAGTACTAGTATTAAACTTGTTTGACTCCTGGGTTAAACTTTGTATATTTGCTGCTTAAAGTTAATATGATAAAATTCTGTTGGTAATATGAGATCTTATTTGATCTTTTATATTCTATTCTAGACTATAGTAGTACTGATTTAAAGCATACACATTATTGGTATCTTTTAATTTGGTGGCTTCTGTCAGTATTATTTCCGGAGTCCTATTGTTCACATGCTTTAATATTAAAACTCGGATCATTCCAAAATGATTTTGAAAACTGCATTTTTGCGTATTAAGTTATAATTCAAATGTAAAGGGCAATATCTTAAATCCAGCATTATGCCTAAAAAAATTCCCAGCAGACTTCCCACAAGTATTAATTTAACCATTTATGAATTAAAAGTGATGTCATAAATGATTTACGTAAATCTTGTTTAAAAAAATGTCTGTGATCAATATTCAATAAAATAATGGTTTTAATACTGCTGATGAAATTAAGACAATTTATTGTAGTCACGATTAATACGTCAAAATTTTAATATCTCATTGAACTTTTATTTACTGAAGCGTTTTTCTCATACGACATATTATTTTGGCGACAAGATATCTGGCATTTACTCAATCGTTTCCTCTTATTTTACTTATCATCCAAGTCATTTTGATATGGAATTTATGCTTTGTTGAGCATCTTATTTTTCACAGCATTAATGAGATGTTCTCCTTGGCTGGGGTAGGGGGGTCTCCAATACTTTGGCACGCGTTAAGCTCCTGCCAATACACCACCGTTTTCCTTCGCTCTCACTCAATGACCCCCTTTTCATAGCCCTCATCTGACCATTCTGTTTTTGTCTGCACAATATGTCATGTGTGTTTGTTTGACACTTGACTGAGGATACAAGATCACAATCTGGACATTTCTGTCAGACTGGGTTTATCCATTGCGGGCAAACGGTGGCCGTGACTGACAAGTCACGTTGGATGGAATAAATAGGTTGGATAGAGACCGGGGGGGGGGGGGGGGCACTCAAATATGAAAGTGACCTGCTCCTACCGGCTTTCGAAATGTAGGGGCAACAGGTGAGAAATCCATTGAAAAATAGGGGGTCATTCGGTGTAGAAGGTAAAAAACTGGGTCATTTCGAGCGATTTGTTGGAAAAAGCGAAAAACAGGGTCATTCGGTGTCAGTTTTTGAATAAAATAAGCCTAATTTTGACATTTGGAGTCTGGCCTAAACGCTAAGAAAATGGAGATGGGCACCACGGCCGTTAGCAAAACAAGCTTCGGTTTCGACTTTACCTTTAACCTTCATCTTCGAAATTTTCGTAAAATTTTTCGAAAAATCGACAAATTAAGCGAAAAAAGGGGGTCATTCGGTGTAGATTCTCGAAAAATGAGGGCAATGGATGAGAGTCACCATAAAAAATGTTGACTTTCCAAATAATAGGGGGTCATTGAGTGACAGCTTAGTGGAAAGGAGGGTCATTGGGTGAGAGCGGAGCAAAAAACAGGTGGTCTATCGACAGGAGCATGATGCGTGCCAATATATGGGAGTTCCTCCCCCCCCCCCCCCGGGGGGGGGGGGGGGGATAGAGAAGAAGGAAAAGTTCAGGTGTTAAGGCAGTGTACTGGGCAGACACAAAATAAATAGGTTCCGGATTCTTCAAAAGAGGAGGGTGTTTTTTTGTAGCAAATCATGTGTCTCTATTATGCCAGGCCCTATATATTATACCTAGCTCATTTGATTACTCTTTCTCAATAGTCGCTGGTTAAAGTTTCTTCACTGATCATTTAATCAGTGGCTCCAATTAACGAGGACACACAAAGAATAATCCTGCTCAAATACCGATAAATCCTGACATCGTCCTTGATGTGTGTTAAGCTTAATCGGGTACAAAGTGTGCAACATTCTTTATCATGTGTCCTCGTGTTTGTCCACAATACACGTTACGCTATTTGGGGCCATGTTTTGAACTCAGTGTCATCTCTGTTACTGTGTGATTATGCACTACTACAATTATGTGAATAATTTTTTTGTAAAGTGTAGGTACAGATAAGATCACAATCATAACCTGTCCATTGCATGTCAGATCTAATCCGCCCACTGCAATCATACGATGTCCGAGACTGGTAGGCCACACTTGATGTGTTGTTGATATCGTATGTACCGAATATTTCTTTATATTGAGTTTTTTTTCTTTTCTTTTATCTGCTTTATTTGAATTTTATCTTTCTTAGTATACAATACAAAGAACCCCTTTATTGTACCCACTCCGATAAGTTTATGAAAATATAGGTATCTGAAGAAGATTTTTAGATTTTAATAGATGATTTATTATCAAACAAGGGCTAATGCATATCATTTTTGTTATAGTCTTACGTTGAAAGAAGCGTAATCTGACATGATACTATGCCAGGAGAACCTCTTTAAATCATAGTCATAACTTATTTGAATACAAGAAAAAACATCAATCTTAGAAAACATAGCTTGAATATAATAAATATTCTATTGAGGGTAGTTTAGAACTCATTGGTTTTGTTTATTTTGATATTTCATACCACAGCTTTCTATCAAAAAGAACAAAATATAAAACAATGATTGTGAATAAGTGGTTTCCTGTGAGATTTGAAGCAATAAGATTTTTATTAAAATACTGTTTTTTTCATTACATATGATATTAGAATTTCTTCAGAAAAAGATGCAATATCACTGATCATAACGATTTAGTCTATATATTATTTGATTTGCAAGAGGATCTTACCTTTCTTTCGAAGTTAACCCGTGTCACATTGAATGGCGTAAATGAGTGTTGTTTGGTTTATTTGTTTGTTTGTTTATTTAATTATTTGCTTTCGCGTTTATCCAAACTTGCTCTCCCGTAAAAAAAAAGATGCAGTATTTTGTGTCCGGATGCAAATTTCAATAGAATGTTAATAAATTCAGTTTGATGATATCTACTTTTTTGCTATTATTGTTTTAATCCTTTCATTATTTAAAACGCATTTCGAATATAGGAAAGATAAATTCTCTGTCAGTATTTAACTAAAAATTAAGTTCATATCAATCTAGCCTTAAATGCAGTCTCATTGTTTAAAACAATTTCAAAGACCATGCTACAAGAATTAAAATGACACCTCATTGAACTTCACCTGGTTTTCAGAAGTTAAGTTTACTTATACACTCTTAAAAAGAAAGGATCAAATTGATCCCATAAAGTATCAAATATGAGCTTATCCTTTTTGGGATCAAATTTGATCCTTTTTGGGATCAAATTTGATCCTTTTCGGATCAAATACACTCCTTTTTGATCCAAAAAGGATCAAATTTGATCCCAAAAAGGATCAAATTTGATCCCAAAAAGGATAAGCTCATATTTGATACTTTATGGGATCAAATTTGATCCTTTCGTTATAAGAGTGTAATCCGTCAAAGGTTGTCAGAGAATAACAGTTGAAACTACGATAAACGCGTTCAAAGATCGATAATCACTATATTTTCTGTTGATTGTCCTAAGAATACACAGATATATTTCATAATTCCGATCATTTTACTTTGCTGCTGTTTTGAAGTTATCATTAGGATTGCAAGTCTAAAAAAAAATCGGCAAATGACGACCTTGGCATGTATATATTTTCACCTGTAGCGCAAAATAAAGTTTGTTGCAATTACGGCTGCTTAGACACATATGGGCTTGCTTAAGGGCCCTGTCAACCATTCGTTTTCAGAAATGTTTTTTGCTCTGTAACTCAGCAACCGATGATTAAATCAAAATAAAAGCACATTTTTCTAGAAGCGGACTTGAATACTGAACATGATGGTGAGGTCATTTTTGGACCAAAATGTGTCATTTTGGCCCCAAGGTCTAAAACATGATGTTTTACGCCCTAAGCTTTCACGGGAAAGCTAACTTAATTTTGCTTCTATCAAATTTTGAACCATTTTACTTCTTAGAATCTAGAAAACAATTTCTAGGGACGCATTTTTCAAATTTTTGATTTATTTTCGTAGATGTTGAAATATTATAAATAAAAATGGTCCAAAAATCTCAAAAATCCCACCGCTGCCACCATTTTTGGCAAAATATAACACTTTTTGAGCTATTTTTGGCAATATTTCAAAAAAAAGATAACAATCAAAAATGTGAAAAATGCGTTCCTAGATATTGCTTTTTAGATACTAAAAAAATAAATTTTACCAAAGCAAAATTTAGTTAGCTTTCACGAAAAAGTTAGGCCAAAAACATGATTTTTTTAACCTTTTTTTTACCTTAGGGCACACATTTTGGTCCAAAAATAAACTTACCATTATGTTCAGTATGCAAATCCGCTTCTAGAAATATACTTTAATTTGGCTTTAATTATCCGTTGCTGAGTTACAGAGCAAAAATCATTTCTGAAAACGAAGGTTTGACAGGACCCTTATTTTTTTTCAAAACATATGCTTGCATTTTCAATATTGATTATTTGAATTGAATTTTTAAAAGCAAGGTCCCCACAATTACCCAAACCATAGATCATTAAGTTGTCAGTTGTGGCTGGACATAAAAAAAACCCTTAAATTCAACTACTAATTAATCTTGCAGTATAAAAAGCAACACCTTGACATTTTCCCGATATAATCCGCTATAACAATGACGCTTCAAGGTAATAAAGCGAACAGATCTTATGATTTACGTAAGGCTTTGCAATGAAATTGATTTTAATTACATGATTTCATATTTCCATTATAACAGGCTGCCAAAGGCAACCAATCTTAACATTTTTCTTCGCCTGTACACCATTACAGCTTAATCAAATATATCAAAAATATAAGGTAATGTCAAATTGTTACTTAATAATAATAATAATAATAATAATAATAATACCGGCATTTATATTGCGCCTTTTCCAGTGGATACAAAGCGCTGGCCATTATTATTACGCCGTAACAAGGGAATCGTCAGAACCATTTCGCCTTAAACTAGACCATTTGCGGCCAATGACCGAAGGCGCAGACCTATCAGCACTTAGGTTGTGATATTCCCCCCTAAACAGCTCCCAAATGCGCTCGGGTCGACGAGGCAAGTGTGATAAAGTGATTTGCCCAGGTTCACAACGCGTTGGCACTAGCGGGGCTCGAACTCACAACCTTCCGTTTATGAGTCCTGCACTGTTCCGCTAGGCCACACTTATTCTCCATTAAACCATTAAAAGCAAGATAGAGATAAAAATCAATGCTGTTTCTAGTTAATGTCCTTTTTTTATTTTTTGATCCGCTTTATTTTATATATATTTGTCAAAGTTAGTGATAGAAAAAAAAACTTTCGCAGTGACTCTTATTGATCTCATATCTTGAATCTTTTGTTTACAATTTTATTATACTGACACACCAATTATTTGGCCGCCATTTTGAAACGGCACGTATATTTCATACTTTCCTGAAATATGGTTGTGATTAGTGTACTTATATATGCTGCAAGGATTATTAAAAATTTCGGGCGAGAAATTGTTTTTTATAGGGGGTGGGGGGTGGTCCCTTTTTGCACTTACAAAATTGCGGGGTATCTTATGCAGTTAAGTGTTAATTCATAATCGTTGGTATCTCTATCTTTGTTTCATCATGGAAATTTAATTGTATAGGTAAAGCATGATTTTGCATATTCTAAAATTGATAAACCCGAAAGTAACACATCACACTACGTCAAATATTTGACCAATTGATATTTATCTCCAAAGTATGGGTAAAGATAGAAGATTTAAACATCTAACGCTGTCCATTTTATGTCAAATTAGTTATACTCACTGCAGCTAAACGATAACCGTGACTGGCAGGTCACGTTGGGCGGAAGAAAAGGAAAACTTTGACTTTTTAAATTGAAGTTTTATTCCCCCATGAGAGAATATCGCTTTGGTCTTGAGACCTTTTCAAAATCTTATAAATATTCAACCAATCACGTACGAGTTCATTAGTTTGCAAGGTTTGTCAATAAAACTTTATATCCGGACCCATGCATGAATTATGCACTAATTCTAAACAACTTTTCGCAGTTGGTACCATAGACTAACTGGCAGAAAAAGTACAAATTCTATTTGAAATCAGATGAGTAAGCTTAAAATTACAAGTTGCCTCAAGGCGTGTCATACTAAAAGTGTTTAGCCCAACCCTAACTACAAGATCGAATTTGTACGTAATTAGTTTACTTTGACGTCAACGGTTTGAAAAGTTGTCAAAAATAGGCATAAAATTGACCCAAAATGATTTTTTTGGTCATTTTTAGAATATTTTGGGCATATTTTGGCAATATTTCAAAAAGTAAGTTAAAAAATAGAAATTCTAAAAAGTACAAGGTGAAACGTTTATTTTTGCAAAATTCAGTTAGAATGTTTACAAATATATTGGGTCACTAACAAAGGTTTTGTACCTTTATTTCAAAATCATAAATGCAAATCCGCATCTAGAAATGTAATACAGACTTGACATTAAATGTGGAATATATTTTTTCTGTTTGTTTCCATCTTGAATAACCCGCCATATTTTGGAGACGTGTGCTTTCTCATGTTTGTAAGTACACTTATAAACATCAAACCAACGGTACTTTAAAGCTCATTGAAGTGACACAGAGACAATTGGAAACTCTAAGATACAAATAACCCAGAAAAATAGGTCCAAAGCCGTGCATAGCAATATTAAACAAACGAAAATGAAATCGCCATATTTTCTTTTCTTCGTTACCTAGAGATGTGAAACTCTACAGGGTTGATTAACACAATGTTAGTGATAATACCTGATCAATCAATATTTCCTCTGTTCTCACTGAGAAGCGTAGAACGTCATTACTCCCCATGGCATGCTTTCCATTTGTTATTGGAGAGTTCTTTGGAAAATCTCAGCCAAAGCACGAAACACAGCCCCACAACACCCCTTCACCTCGGAGGATCAATATAATATGCTGTTAATCCAACGTGTTTCTTAACCCAGATATTCTCGTAAGTATTAATATCCGAAGATCTTGCTCAACACCCTGATCTTCAAGGAAAGTCCGGATTACACGAGCACGACGGAGGCGAAAGTTTTTATAGTGTAGCACAAAATTGTTTTCGAAGATGCCTCTAGCCAATGACATTTTCAGGGCTTCTAGAATGCATATTTACTGAAGCTGATGGAAGCTGCCTTCCAAGGTGATCAGGGCCGATTTTCCACCTGCATGTAAAGCATCCAGAAGACGATGTTACCTTC
>JXSR01S008003.1:31660-43168 GCA_000969725.1 Ophiothrix spiculata
CTATGGTTACAGATCAAAGTAAGCTTGGGGTTTTAGATTCTAATGTAATGGTAAATATAAACTTTATTTTGCCTGATACCATAGCAACCACTGGTCTAAAGAACTTTAAACTATTATTTCATGTAGACACTTTTGCGAAAGGAACATTTTGAGACCATTTTGAAGAAAATCAGACAACGTTGAATTTTGTGTCTCCCATTGGACCTATTGCGTGACCCCTGATATGACCGTTCACATAATTGGATATAACTCATTAACCATATATCGGAGATGGGTAAAAGTATACTTTTTCTGATTCTTTGTGATTAGTGGAACACAATAGAATGGTTTTTAACACGATTTAACCAATTTTGAAAATTTTACCCCCTGTTTTAGCAGCCATTTTGTTTTATACAAATTAATCACTGTTCCACCAACTAGATTTTTCTAGATTTTTGACTAGTTGTTGTATATGTTTGTCTGACATTATCCTGTAAATATCATTACTTTTGCAATTTGTTTGACTTATTTTTTTATTTTTACTAGCCTACTAATAGAGTGTAATAATACTATAATAGCATTGACAACATGCAGCTTCTGGCATTCTAGTGACATTATATATCTAGTGATTGTTAATCTGCTCTCGTCTTAAAGTCAGTAAAAATACAGTAAGTGGAAGCTCTGGAAACCCCTCACAATCCTGAAAATATGGATCTCCTGAACAAAACTGCTACAAAGGTGAAAGCAGGTCTGATTATAGGGTCCACATAAGCTCAAATTCTGTTGAATAAGATGTTATTGTACACTTTGGCAGTGATACTCCTCTGTAGTCATTTATCGTGCTGATCGAGGTCTCACTTCGTTAGCAGTTAAATGATAAAACGATCTAAGTTGTCCACTGCTTGGGAGAGTACTGTCGACTCCTAAACAAAATTAATGGATAATAATATCAATCATTACATCACATGCATAGTTTAAATTGCAGTATCAAGACCAGCAGCCTTGTTCAATGTTGGTCTTTATTTTAGAAATCTGAGAGTGTCCCCTCTAGTGTTGCAGGAACAGTCTGGATCTGGAGAGATCATGCTGGGTTGTTTGGTTGTGTTTAAGCTCCAAAAAAGCGCTCTAAGAATGATATCGAATAGTTCGTATCTTAAAAGATCTTTACCGTTGTTTCAAAGATACAACTTACATGTATTAAATATTTTTGATATGATAAAAAAGAAGTTTCAATTTTTATGTCCAAATACAAATATGACTTGCTCCCTTAATATTCATCTGATGGCATTTTTGTCTTGTCACACATTAAATCATAATTGTAATACAAGAAATTAAATGATTATTTGATCGAAATACACAAATTAAATACCGTATTACTTTTTTTCGCAATCACGGGTTATGGCATTATGATGAAAGCAAAGGAGTAGGAGTTTTGTCACCATTATCTATGTAACTTAAACAAAATTGTGGAACAGGCATCATGTAAACAGCATGATTAAAAATTTAATAAATAAGTAGTCCACTTAACTGCATGATAAACATTGCACATATTAGTATTTAAAAGACAAGTTTTGGTCAACACAGTAAAATAAACTAAAATCAGGGTTTGTTTAATCAGGTTCACAGAAACATAAGGCATGAATCACCTTCCTATTTTTCCTTCTGGAAATGTAAAACAAACAAAATTGTTTGTTATGACATTTATAAAGTCTTGAAACCATGATCCGTTAGAATAATCAGGAATATCAAAGTTCATTCTCATAGGCATTGATAAGCACAAGTTTAATGTGTATAAATCCCATTGGAGTGACGGATAAAAAGGTGTAATTATAACATTGGTCATATATGGCTTATTGTAAACGCCAATATTTTCGCGCTCAGTAATTTTCGCGCACGGCTGATTTTGGACCATTTCGCGCGTTTTTATTTTCGAGCACGTGAACATTGGGCTAGTATGGATTTCCTTTGCAACAAATACACATTAATTTCCGCGGTACATTTATTTTCGCGCTTTTTTCATTTTGCGCGAAATGCGCGAAAATAAATGTAGCGCGAAAAATACCACTTATACAGTATTTTCCAACCGATTTCTATTATTTTTGTGCATTTGAAAGTATATTAATTCCGTTTTACTAAAACAATAACAAATTTATAATTTGTTGATTTTATCAAAGTCAATGTCATCTGTAACCGAATAAAACAAAAATGAGAATGTATCCCGTAGTTTTTGCCCTTTTAATGCCTTTTTGTTACTAGTATCTAGCGTTTGAACTACAGTGTGTCCCAGAATGAAGTTATCAAGATTTCAACGCCACATAATTCAAAAACCAAATATTTTCAGTCAATGAAACTTAGTGACAATTATGCTCAATGTCTTGACTTACTGTGGTGCAAAAATGAAGAAAATCGATGCATTAGTTTTCTAGAAATGAGCATTTGAAGCTCCATAGGGGTTTGGACACTTTTCCCAGTTTTGTGAAGTTGTATATAACAATTCCACGGATATTTGCAGCATAACCATGCAAAGAAGAACGTCATCTTTACAGACAGTCGTGATAATATTTGTCCAATTATAAGTGTCTTTTGTTTTCAAGATTATAATTAACCTAAATCTGGTTCTTTTTATATGTAAAATCATTTAACATATTTTATTAGGTGATCGTTCAGGAAAATCATTCAGTGGGCCATTTGAAAATACGCTAAAGGGCTGTTTAACTGGTAGCAGTGGTTGTATGAATACGGTCATTCAAAGCAAATATAACACATCATTGGTCAATGTAGAAAAGAGTATCATGATTGACCAATACCTGGAAAGTGCAGATATCATTAGAACAATGGAAAGATTTATTTACCATTTCCAGGAGCCAGGTATTCCCATTGCATAAGTAGCCCATCTTGAAAATGTCAGAAAATAAGAAGCTTATGGTATCAGATATGAAAGAAGGAATTGAAAAAAAGAAGCGAGTGGATGCCAAGGTAGAAGCCGACTTATATTAAACATTCTGCTGAACCTTTATTAAGACTCCAAGGCATCATCAAGGAGAGGCAACACGCGAAACAAAACAGAAATGTTGGATAAAGATGACATCCAAGCTTATATACTTCTGCTGCAAATTACCGCTGGATTTTTCAACCTCTCCAAACTGGGAAAAGTGTCCAAACCCCTCTGGAGCTTCAAACGCTCACTTCTAGATAATTAATGGATGGATTTTCTTTATTTTTGCACCAAAGCAAGAAAAGACATCAAGCATGATAGTCAGCAGTTTTCAATGTCTGGGGTATTTTAGTTTTTGAATTATGAGGCATTGAAATCTTGATAACTTCATTCTGGGACACACTGTAGTCTTATATAAGTATTTAAAAAAATCAAATTAAGAAAGACCTTTTGCGTTATTTCAAGTTTATTTAGGTGTTGTACTACGTGAATCAGAACACAAAATGTGCACGTTCTGCTGTAACTGTAGCCGAGGTTTTGACTCACAAAATCTAACAAGTAAGAAAACAACTTTAACGCAAGTATTTTTTTCGTGATAAAACTCGTGATGACTCACCCCGATAAGAGGGACTTTGCGACAGAACACTTTTCGAGAAACTGGTTAAAATAGGCAGCAATAAGAATTTTCAGCAGATTTTCTGTTGTAAAATTTGATTGCTTTGATCAATTTCAACAAGTAAGGTGTCATTTTAAATTTTAGAAAATGCTATAACAGACGAACTGATAAAATCAAAATTGATATCATCTGCAAAGCACCCCCCCCCCTTTTTTTTGGGGGGGGGGGGGGGGGGGGCATCACATTTATTTTTGTTATTTTTGTACGCCATGTACTCCTATTTTTCAAACAGAAAGGACTCTTAACACATATTTACCCCGGTGGTCTTTGTTGATGATATAAACGGGACCTCCACTCATGGCAGCAGTTACAACATTTGTTATCATCGTATCCTCGACGTTCATATACGGTAAGTTTGCAAAGATTTTAATGATATCAGGCCTCTGACAGTTTATCCCCATATATTTCATAGCACCATTTGATTACTATTTCTTAATAGTAGCTCACTCTTAAAAAAAAAGGATCAAATTGATCCGATAAAGTATCAAATATGAGCTTACCCTTTTCCGGATCAAATTTGATCTAAATTCTCCTCAAATTTGATCCTTTTCGGATCAAAAAAGAGTGTGTTTGATCCGAAAAGGATCAAATTTGAGGAGAATTTGGATCAAAGCTCATATTTGATACTTTATCGGATCAATTTGATTCTTTCTTTTTAAGAGTGCTGGTTAGTGTTTCTTCCTTGATCACGTGATCAGTGGCTCCAATTAACGAGGACCACAAAGAATAATCCTGCTCATATATCGATAAATCCTGGCATACCAAAAGAAATTAATCGTCCTTGATGTGCTTAATTGAGTACAATCTGTGCACCATTCTTTATCTTGTGTACTCGTTTTTGTCCACATTGGAGAGGGACGTAGGCTAATTAGGGCCATGTTTTGAACTCAGTGTCATCTCAATACTCTGTGATAATGACATTCGTGCTATTTTGTACATATTACGTCAACACCAAATTTAGATGAATCTTATGGAAAACGTAGAAGACACACTTATATCACAGAGTAACAGAGATGACACTAAGCTCAAAACTTGGCCCAATAGCGCACCGTGTAACGTAATATGTGGTAACACATTTTCTTCCCCAATTGTATACTCATTTTATTTGTTCTTTCCAATTTTAACACAGATATATGAGATTTAAAACGTACACCACATTTTTCATGTACCATTAAAAAAGAGGGGCCTTACAAGCTCACAGTCGGCTGCTTTTTAAATTGTATGTATAAATTTCTGTCTCTCTCTCTCTCTCCTATTTTTTTTCTGATTCCCTCTTTTTCTTCTCATTCCTCTTCTTTTCTTCTACATTTTCTTTCTTATCCCTTTTCTCGCTCTTTTTCTTCTCGTTCGTTCCTTTTCTTTTTATTCCTTTTATTACATTTTCCCCTGTCTCCTAAATTTTCCCGTCATTTTTTTTCATTTGGATGGGGGCAGTCTACCCTCCACTACCCTCCACTGCCCCCTTCAGGAGCTCCCTTCCCACTGGCTAAAACTGTCACAAAATCAATTGAGTCATGCCGCAAAAATATCTGTAGAAATGCATCACCAGCTTCTTACCAACAAACAAAGGGAATTATATTATTTCAACATCTACCGTTTTATCTTATTCACAGTTATCGCCAACGAAGATTCAACAGTATGTCTGTTGCAAGGTTTTAACGAATCATGCACAGATTTGGCAAGAAAAGGAGGTATTGTTAGCTTTCATTCACAAAATAGTAATCTGGAGTTTGTCTGCTACGATGAATATAATTGGAGAGAAGATGAGGCCATCGTAACATGTCAACAACTTAAGTGGAAAAGTGGATGGCCGACCTCTGTTCAAATATCGAATGACAATAATACCCAAGGAAGTTCCTTTCGGATTCGTCTTAACTGTGAAATAAAAAGTAAGTATTTTGTATGAATCTTTTATTGCTTAAGCTAAATACCAGAATTAATATACTAGTATTAGGTCACATGGTAATTTTAATAATAATATAACATATAAACCTGACAACTTTCATCTAAGTTGTTGATGTCCTCTGACTTTAACGCCGTACTGCCACAAGTCGCAGTACCATTTTTGGAATAATCCACCGAAATGCTGACATTTTTGAAATACTCTCGAAACAGGCCAGTCGCGAAATTTACGAGGATATGTAACAATTTCAACTAGAATTGGCGATAAATCTACGGCGGTTCCCCGGACTGTGATTGCTTACGACGGTATCGCCTCGTGTCAAACTACAACATGGCCATGAATAGCTCGTAATATACCCACATATACTATTGCTCATATTTCTCTTCACTCATGCACATGCATACACACAGAAAAATAAATGTATCGAAGTGACCCTTTTACAAGAGTCCATTAATTTTTGTTCAAACTTCTGGCATTATTTGGTCCGATTTAAGCGACCACTTGTCGATTTTTCTAATCACCGATTTGCATGTCCAAAAATATATAAAAAGACTGCTGATGAAGTTGAGATGCGACAACTGACGAATGAAAATTTGGAAAAATTTAGAGATGAATTCAAACAAGTTGAATGTGATAATGTATGTAATTCTAATGATGTAAATGAAATGTATTCAGTGTTCATTAACAAATTAAATGACATTCAGGATAAATGTATTCCAAAAATGAAGAAACGTGTCTCATCCAATACAACAAAACCAACTTCACCTTGGATTTCTCATGGAATTTTAAAATGCATCAGACGGTTATATAAAAAATCTTTATTTTATACCTACTTTTAAGTGAATATTGATAAGCACAAAAATATTGGAATAAGGTCAACTCTGAACGTAGAAAAATTCACTTAATTCCGACCATTTGTGCACAAGTTACAATAATTTTAGACCAAGTTCAATGTAGAACCAAAAAGGTTCAAAAAGAGTTCTTTAGCCTCCAGAATGGTTCCGTAAGCTTGAAGACCCCTTTTTGAACAAAGACCAGGAAACCCCAAAAAGGTTCATGGTAAAACAGGAATTTTGGGTGTTACCTTTAAACAGCCTTGCATACCGTACTTTATTTTTTGGAAGTGCTGGTGATGGTTTATTTTTTTATTTTTAATTCTTAATCTCCATGGCCTTGAGCTACCATTTATCATTATTGGGAACCTTAATTCTAGTAACAGCCAATAGAATCACAGAAAATATGGCTATTAAAAATGAGTTCCGGTAGGGTTCAAGTCTCAGAAATTTTGCATAATTAGAGCAACTTGCTTTAACAACATTGATCAGCTTACCTGAATCTTTCGAATAGTACTTAATCAAAACCCAGGGGTGGGGGGTGGGGTGGGGGGTTCTTAAAAAAATTGTACACAATTGTAAAAAAATTGGGCACATTGGGTCTGTGATGAAAACCCACCCATCAATACACCAAAATTATGAAAATGCACCCCAAAACCTTTGAGCACCCCCATATACCATTAGTTAGTAAGACTCCCCCCCCCCCATACAAAAGAATGAAAAGATTTATTGCTAGGCCTATATAATTGTGCAGGATTGCATTTTAAAATAATATTTACTTAAATTTGCTAATAGAACTGGCCTTGACTAGGCCTGATGATATTAAAAGCCTGAAGAAATCAAGGTGTCATTATCGAGTTGAACTTCAAAGAGGTAACTGATCAAGGCCTATAAATTCCATGTCAAACAAAAAAAATACAGGTCTACCCCTTCAAATGAAGGATCGTATTCTAATGTACAACACAGTAAACAAAAATATTTGCCACGAGCCAGCCTTGTATTTGCCACAAGCCAGCCTTGAACCATGTTCATTTGATGTTAGCCTCCGAAATGTAGGTTGCAATGCTACATTATCGTACATGTCAAGATACTAAAACACATAAGTTTAATTAAGCTTACCAAAAGACGATGCTAGCTTGCTTGATAACCAAACACCCATGACGGCAAGAGCGACTTGTTTTATGCATGTTGATACCACGTTTTGCAATGTGATGTACAGAAGACTACGTTGTAAAGATATTACTCATGAGTTTCAATGTGATATCGGCTGAATTTGCAAGGAAAGAGCAAGGATGTACTGTATCACTTCCGTAGTCAAGATTTCGTCTGGAGTGCTGAATAGTACGGTAACCTGCTGTACGTTCCAGATAGCCGATGGGGATCAGCAACGGCAGGTCGATTTGCACTAACCTAAATGAAACCGATCAACGACAGGAATAAGTGCGGAATTAGGTTTCTGAAATCCGCATTTTTAAAAGGACCTTATAATACGCCATATATGGTATCACGACATTGAACATTTATTTTTCGCTAAAGCTTTCCTTTTTAATACAAGTGAATTTACTATCCTATGTATATTTAAAAAAAAAAATAAAACCGAAAACTCCAAGAAAAGCCATGAAAATTAATACCGATCCGCGTAACAAAAATAAATTCAGAGAAAATTCAAGTTGTTTGTCAAAGGCTAATTCAACTTATGTTTTTACTCAGATCTAATTTTGAAGCAAATTGTATACCGGGAAGTAGGTAAATGTGAAACACTAAAGGCGTATGGTTTTATTTTTGGAAAATCACTTGCAATTTCGTTAAATCAGTCATTAGAGGGGCAGATGTAGCATCAGATCATCACCTTCTGACAGCCAAACTGAAACTTAAGTTAAAGAAACACAAGGAGACAACCATAAAGAAACATAAATTCAATTTAGACCTCTTGAAAGATGAACAAACAAGACAAAGCTTTAGCTTGAAACTTTCCAACAGGTTTCAAATATTGCAGGAATTAAACGATGAAGAGGACAATGTTGAAAATTATTGGCAGAGCATTAAAGAGACAATAACATCCACATGCAAAGAAGTTTTGGGACAAAAGAAACACAATCAGAAACAATGGATCTCAGAGCAAACCCTTAAAAAGATACAAGTAAGGAAGGAGAAGAAATCAATTCTCAACAAAAGCCGCACAAGACAGGCTAAGACTTTGGCACAGGCGAAATACACATTGGCCAACAGTGAAGTCAAGAAAAGCATCAAAGCAGACAAGAATAAGTACATTGATGACATGGCAGAAGAGGCAGAAACAGCAGCAAACAGTGGGAATATGAAACAGCTTTATGACACTACAAGAAAATTAGCAGGCAAATACAACAAACCAGAACGACCAGTGAAAGACAAAACAGGTGCAACAATTTTAGACTCTGAACAACAATTAAACAGATGGGCCGAACATTTTGAGGAATTACTCAATAGACCAACACCACAAAATCCACCAGACATAGAAGCAGCAGAATCAGATCTCAACATCAATTGTGAAAGACCAAGCAAACTGGAAATCAGAAAGGCAATTCTTCACCTGAGAAATGGTAAAGCATCAGGACCAGATGGCATCCCTGCTGAAGCATTAAAGGCAGACATCAATACCACCACAGAGCTATTGTACATGTTGTTTGGCAAAATCTGGGATGTAGAAGAAGTTCCATCAGACTGGAAGGAAGGATACCTCATTAAGTTACCAAAGAAAGGAGACCTCAGTAATTGTGCTAACTATAGAGGAATCACCCTCCTGTCAGTGCCAGGAAAAGTATTGAACAGAATCATCTTGGAAAGAATTAAAGATGCTATAGATCCTCATCTTAGAGATCAACAAGCTGGCTTTCGCAAAAATCGATCATGTGTCGATCAGATTGCGACTTTACGTATCATTATAGAACAATCTTTGGAGTGGAACTCATCAGTTTACATAAACTTTGTCGATTATGAGAAAGCATTTGACAGCGTGAACAGAGAGTCTCTTTGGCAACTTTTACGACATTATGGCATACCTACAAAACTAGTCAACCTGATTAAGAATAGCTATGATGGCATACGCTGCAGAGTGCTACATGAAGGACAGTTGACCAGAGACTTTGAAGTAAAAACTGGAGTCAGGCAAGGTTGTCTACTTTCTCCCTTCCTGTTTCTTCTGGTCATTGACTGGATAATGAAGACAACCACAAAGCAGAGAAGAAATGGAGTTCAGTGGACAATGTGGGAACAACTGGAGGATCTGGACTTCGCAGATGACCTGGCGCTACTGTCACATACTAGACACCAAATGCAAGATAAGACCACTGCACTTGCAGCCATATCACACTCAACAGGACTCAAAATACATAAAGGAAAAACAAAAGTAATGAAACTGAACACAAATAGTACTGAACCAGTCACATTGAAAGGCATTGCCTTGGAAGAGGTGGACTCATTTACCTACCTTGGCAGCATCATTGATAAGTATGGCGGCTCAGATGCTGATGTCAAGGCAAGGATTGGAAAGGCAAGAACATCGATCATGCAGCTCAAAAATATATGGAACTCAAGAATACTGTCACAACACACAAAGATCAGACTGTTCAATGCAATTGTCAAATCAGTACTGTTGTATGGTGCCGAGACATGGCGCATGACAAAGAATAACACAAACAAAGTGCAGGTATTCATAAATAGCTGCTTAAGACGAATTTTAAAGATCCATTGGCCAGACAAGATTAGGAATACAGAATTGTGGGAAAAAACAAAGCAAGATGCAGTGATTGACACAATTGGCAGAAGAAGATGGAGTTGGATTGGGCATACTCTTAGGAAACCAAGAAGCACCACTACAAGACAGGCTCTCACCTGGAACCCTCAAGGGAAGAGGAGTGTAGGCCGACCAAGGAACACCTGGCGACGGGACCTTCAGGCTGACATCAAGAAGTTGAATTACAGCTGGAGTGAAATTGAAGCCCTGGCCCAAGACAGACAGAACTGGAGGACACTTGTTGGCGGCCTATATTTCCCGGGAGGGATAGGCGATAAGTAAGTAAGTAAGTCATTTAAAAGCAGCAAACAAACACAGACAATTTAAAGATTCATCTTCTCGAGGCACCCTGATATTGTTAAAAGTATTAAGTTAAGTCCATCATAATGATTAGTAGTAATCCAACTTCCTAGTAGTAATCTAAAGTACTTAAGTATATTGTTGCATTTTAACCTATAGGGCAGAACAACTCGCACGCTCTCACACTTTCTGTTCAATGCGATGCATGCTTGCCACACGTGAATTTACCTCAATAGAAGTTAGGTTAATATTTATTCATATTGTGGGCGTGCTAATGACGGTGAGCACATCGCAAATACCGAGTCTTCAAGCTAGTCCAGCAACTAATAAATTTTCATATGATAGTCTCATATGTAGTAGTATTAACACATATCATGCATGGACGGGCGCTTGCTGCGCATTGCTGTTTACGTTGTATACTCTACTGGAGTAGAAAGACTCTATTGGATTTGAACAAACGTATAAGGTATATATACAAAAGTGGCCCCGATGGCCACCCTCAATGGCGGACGCAACAGCGCCACACACGGTCGAGTCAAATCAACATGCGCGGTCGGATTCGTCTATACTGAAACTGTACAAAATTAATGGTAAAATGTATTTTCGGAAACATGTTAAAATATTTCTCACAGATGCAGTTGCTTACGACAACAGAACATAAGAGGGATATCCCCCTCCTAAATTTCGTGTGGAGGAGATGGACCCCCTCAAAGGAAGAAAAAAAAATGAAAGGAAATTGAATTTCTCTTTGTTTTTGATAACGTAAATGTGAAAAGCAAAAACATTTGCGAGCTCGCGCGAATTATCAGATACACTGACAAGTTTCAGTCAAAAATTGTCAAATCTTGCGCAAATTTCAAGTTTTTTAAAACACTTTTATTTGAAATTAGCAGATTTAACAGATATTTCGTAACGGTTTGGACTTCATTTTCAAATTTCAACTTCATTTCACGCTTTATTAACGCATTTTGGTTAATCGCGCGCCGCATCGCTGCGTAATAGTGTTACGGTCAACGATTTTAAATGACCAAGGCCAAAATCACCTTACGGGTTCTTAAATGAAACACAATTAATACACTGAAATATATTTTATAATCTGAAAACTTTCTT
>JXSR01S008003.1:44340-56252 GCA_000969725.1 Ophiothrix spiculata
ATTCTATCATATTAATCAGGTTCCAACATCCAAAACATAAGAAAAATGTATTAAAAACCAAGCTAAAAATCCTCTCTCCATTCAAGATTCACTAAGTACAAACACTTTAAACTCGATTTTCTCAGAACTATAGTTTTCCGAATCAGCCCGATGCCTTTTACCAATTTGGGTGTAATTTCGCAACCACAAAATCCAATAACCAACATCAAGGTATCATTTGAAAGCTTAAAATCTCAGCTTTCAGATGAGACCAAAAAAATAATTTTGATTTTGCCGACCTTAAGGTACCTTTCGATATGACGGGTCACATATTATCTGACTTTTAAAAATAAAATATTTACAAAACATGTGATACTCCCTGTTTTAAAGGATTTACTTGTTCAATTTTTACAAGTAATTAACTACCCAACTCTGGACAAAGCATCAGCCATCACATCGTCTCGACCTTTAATATTTCTGATGTCTAGATTATATTCCTGCAAGGTCAAGCTCCACCTAACTAAACGTTGATTTTTATTTTTCATCCGGTGGATGAAGGTGAGGGGATTATGGTCAGTAAAGACAAGTACTGGATGGACTGTGGTACTCAAATATACCTCGAAATGTCCCAAAATCAAGACAAAATCAACGCCAGGCACTCCTTCTCAATTGTGGAGTCATTTCTTTGGTGCTTATCAGATTTCTTGGAGTAATATGAATTTGGATGATCAATTCTATTATCGCCTACTTGCATAAGAAGTGCACCACACCCTACATCACTAGCATCAACAGCTAGTTTGAACTGCTTCTGAAAATCAGGTGCAATTAACACTGGTTCACTGATCAGTATGGCTTTAATTTTGTTAAAACCATTCTCACAATTTCCTGACCAAATGTATTTGACATTTTTGGCTAACAAACTTGTAAATGGACAAGCAATATCTGAAAAGTTAGGACAAAACTTCCTATAATATCAAGCCATGCCTAAGAATCTTCTTTTATTAACAATATGGTTCGCGAACCAGTAGTCTCGCCTGCGTATCGACCGCCTACTTAATCATTCAGTTGTGGGGTGGATCCTAAGGGAAAGGTCATACAACGGGTCACCATTGGCACTTTTGATCGCTGGTCCAAGACACACAATTTGACCCCTTAATCTTTGAAATCGGACAAGGTTGAAAATTTGACCCCAAGGGAAAGGTCGGACAACGGGGTCACCATTGACACTTATTTGATCTCTGGTCCAAGACGAACAATTTGACACCTTAATCGTTGAAATCGGACAAAGTTGAAATTTGACCCCAACGGAAAGGTCGGATGACGGGGTCACCATTGACACTTTTGATCCACTGTTATAATAAATGCAAGCCCTTTAAATGTTTAAATTAGTTCTGGAATTAGGTGTTGAACTGCAATATTTGTTTCCATTATTTAATTTCACATTTTATATCAAAAAATGTTCATTTTGATTTAAAAAAAACCCATCCTTTTTAGCCCATATTTTGAAATTTCATTATTGGTGGCACTATACATGTTTTAAAATTAATTATATGCATATTGCATAAATTAAACATTTGTTGTGTGAATTTAACATGAATAAAATGTGTTCGATATCGATGGCGAATGTCTTGTAGACATTCGCTAATAACAAAAACATTTCTATTTAGGAATTAAATTATCTTCAAGTTATGAACTTGATACGCCGAAGGTGTCCGATGTCATCAATTGAGTTTTTATAGGCTTACAGGAATGTTTTGTAAGACAAGATCGTTCGTCATTTTCCCTTTTCATTAATTCCTCTATTCAGTAAAGGCTGCATTCATGCCCTTTTCAATTAGGCCTATCATCATGAACATTTTTGCTTTTTTAACCAAAAAACTGATCCCATGCCGAATGCAGAGATTGAAGGGAGACGCCGGCAATGAATTGAGTTAAACCTTAAACCCATCTTAAAATCATATCTTTTATATGTTCTTGAAATTTAATATAATATATCAAATATATGCAATTAATTCTAGGATTACATATAATCATAAAATTTACCTTTTGACATTTTGCCGCGTCTTATTTTGGTTTACGGCCCACGTTTCAGTGCCGCGCGCCGAGGCTCGATTTTTACCGCTAAACGTTGCGTCATAAGCATGAGACGTAAATTATGCTAATAAGAGTGTCACAGCGACTAAAATTGTCACGGCAAATGTGTTACATTTTAGTGAGATAAATTATCTTCCGTTGCACACCCCTTCGTATTTATATAATAAAACAAATTAATAAGCTCATGAATATTTAAACATGAATATTCATGATCCATGGGATATAGCGATAGTTAGATTTTCCAACCGCCGCAGTGTCGCCGCAATATATCTATTTACTTTTTTCTATACACCGGAACTTTGAAATCAAATGATTTTTAATTCTGCAAATTTGATTTATGGCGAATTCTAGTGGTAAATATGTTGTCCTTTTGTACAGTAAAGTAGATGAAATAGAAAAAATCGCTCGCATACAGACACCTCGGAATTTTTTTGCAATTTTATATAGGCCTATAATAATTTCATAAATATAGGCCTATATGCGAAAAGAGGAGAAAATGATTTTTGACTATACAAGTCTACCAAGTGCTCTTGGTCAGACACTAGTAGAAGAAAAATATTTGAAAGAGTTGATTGATTTTTACACGCCTTTACTTTCCTATATTATCATTTTCGCCATGTGATCTTGGTATCAATTTACTTTGGAAAACAAATTGAATAGAAACTTTAGTTGTCGTTAATATTCCTTGAATTAGGTGAGCGGTTGAAAGGACAAACTGCAAAATCGTCCATAATCTCTCTTCTATAGCGGAACATTGTCAAAAGTACCTTTGCTATGCGGGGAGGATAAGACTTTCAAGATGATATAAATTTTGATTTTATCATTTCATCTGTTATAGCTTTTTCTAAGCTTTAAAATGGCACCTTACTTGTTGAAATTGATCAAGCACCGATGTTTGGTGCGTTCATTTATTTTTTTATTTTTTTTGATAAAAAGAGATTCAAATAAGATTCAAATTTATTAAAACCCAATGGCAGCAATCGCTAAATTACATGGTAATTTACCGTTATAAAACATTAAAAATTACAGAATCATTAAAGTAAATTTATACACATACACATTAAAACACACAAAAGTTATTGCACTAGGTCTGACTAGAAAAAGATATATTGCACACATTGTTGAGCCAGACCAGAATAAATAAAACACATGGTGACAATAAATCAGCATTCCCCCCTCCCCTCAAAACTGCAGCCACCCAAATTATTGGTTGAGCAAATTTGTAAGAAAAGGAATGAGCTGTTTTTGTACCTGTCAGTTCTGCATAGATCTGGGTTGTCATACTTCAGGGTATGTCTCAGACTCATTTGGTGGGTCTTACTGTTTTCCTGGAACCATTTCACTACACTGTGTTACTCAAAGCTACATTGAATATTTTTCATTCCTAGTAAATGTCTACAGATTGTCTGAGTTTTGACCGGGTCATAAAAACATTCACCGGGGAATTCATTTGTGGCAACGGCAAGAGAATCGTTGTACATCGCAAGAACGCCATATTAAGCGAGGCCGCTGAATTGAGCGATGCCAACGTTACTGTCAATTCATTATATCATGGGCGATTAACGTAGGAGCAAAATGATTGATTAAGAGTTGCCTTAATTGCTATCAACAAAATTATGCATGTGTTCACAAACAATTTATAATAGGGGAAAACCCTCTAAGATTTTTATTCTGGGTTAGTCGCACTTGTATCATACAATACTAAGATTTGACGAATGTCAGTAATGACAATTTTTAAATGTCCTTTTTTTCTTTCGATGCCCATAGTTACTAAATCCGTCTGAATAGCCATTTACACATTAATAGCACTCCAATCATACACCTTCAAGTATCTCCTCCAATTTCAGTTTTGTTATGACCATCTTTCGCACGTATTCAAACAGGAGAAAAACAACCAAAATCTTAACGGAGAAAAAATACCCTTATTGTTCATACCAACATGATCAAAGAAACATGCTATTCAACCTTGATGCTCAATTCAATATATCTAACAGGGTTCTTTCTTCCTTCACAGTTTTGTACTTGAAGGTACCTTTTTTCCAGTTTTCACTAAATATGCAACAATATGTTAAGTTGAAGTCTAAAATTACTCTTTTTATTTTTCCACACAATTAATGTCTCTCTATACAGTCATTTCTACAATCATAAATTTCTTATCCAAAGAATCTCCAATTTTATTTTTGTCCCGACTATCTTTGAAACGTATACGTATATATAACGAAAATAAGAGCAAAACGTTAACGGCTGCTATTCATTTCTTTGTTCATACAATTTTAACATTCTATCCACCCTTGATACTCAATTCTATGATCTAATTAAAAAAAGAAGAAGTTTCTTATATCTTTACAACGTCATTATTCTTGATTTAACATTTTGCACTTTTTATCTTAGTATCCAAACAATTTTCCTTGCCCTATGTTGAAAGTCTGATGCCCTCCTTAATATATAATACTTGATTCAAATTCTGTTTGATTTTAGCCTTGAATAGCTTACAGTAATTACATTTTATGTTGGATATACATAAATGAGACGAGGCAAGGATCCCGGTGTGAAAGGAATCTTAGTCCCCATGTTCGCCTTCCATAGACCATAACGGAGTAAAGAGAGAGTTGTTAGCCTATACTTTACTGTACAACCCGGACAATAAGAACGGGGGACTTACATCCCTGCTACACCGGGGCCAAAGTACATATTGATCTCTTTTACAAATTTCCTACGGGGTGCAACAGTTATTTTAGTATGATAGAGCAAGGTTACGTTTAGTTTAGGAAGCAGCTGGACATGCATAAGATGCGCATACCGGGATACCCCCGCAAACCTTATTAAGTTCTTTGAAGCCACACAAACAATTTGGTTGTGTAGGGAATGAACGTAAATAATAAATAGCGATAAAAGTCGTTTTTAATAACTAAAATATTCACAAGACAACCAGAGAATACCAGAGGAACCGGCGATGTTGCTTATTGTAGCGGGCACGCTCTATCCAGCAAAACAGGCACTCGCCCAATCGAGCGTACCGTTGCATACAGCAGTACGCTCGATCTGGCGAGTGGCCCCGACTGTTATTGGTGGCCTATTCATTTTTTAAAAATCATTTATATGCATATTGCATAAATTAAATTTTTAGTGTGTGAATGTAACATATATAAAATGTGTTTTTGATCGCCTTTACTTTATCCATGTGCCAAATGTAAAAACTAAGGCTCATAGATTCTTGAAACCTAGCTAGAAAGTTGATTATAGCAATAGCGCCACCAATAATGTGCCATACTTTAACCCTAAAAGAGCCGGGGGGTGGGCGGCCCCCCCTTTCGATCCAACTCAGAGATTCCGCCCCCCCCCCCACCCTTATGATCTCGGTAACCGATAGACGAATTATTAAGTGTAGGATACCGGTTGATAGGTATGACCCTCACAAATCCATTGGTACCAAAAAATTGAAATCGAACCTTGTTTGACATCATAGTGACGTCATAAGTGACGTCAAGTCAAAAATCGCGAAAATCACCAAAAATCATGGTTTTTCGCCAATTTTTTCAAGCAAAAGTTGCTTTCTTGTTAATGATGCGTGTCAAAGTATGCTTACACATGTTCTTGCTACAAATAAATAAAATAAGTAAGATAAAACATATATAAGGGTATCATGAATGCAAAAACACGATTTTTGTGTAATTGCCATTGGAAATCAGTTTTTGTTCAGTTTTTCGTTTGACTCAGTGTGCCATTACTCAACGCCACGTGCTTACCCTAGGGCCGATTTTCACAAAAGTGGTCTTAAAATAAGCGCAAGGCTTAAAAAAAATCAAGAAGTTTCAGCGCGAAAAAATAACAACCGACGGATGTATAACAAAATACGTCGGAGGGGGGCGGAATCCGCCCCGGATCTTTTAGGGTTAAGATCCTACAGCACCTTCTACGCCATTATCGGTGGTGTGTTTGCGTCCTGTTTCGCCCAGCACTGATGTTGCGTTAGTTTAACCCTCGTCTTACTAAGCTTTTTTTTGTAACACGTCTTCCTGAGGGGGGGTTACCCCCCCCCCCCTTTGATTTTGAACTTGGGAACCCCAAAGTTATATTGTTTGGTACTATATTATAGGGTAGGGTCTCCTCTATCCATTGATACCAAGATCATGAAAATCGGTCAAGGCGTTACGTAATTATGACGTCATAAAGATTTTCCGGACCGAAAAAAGCGCTATAAAAGTTCTAAATGTCCGATTTTCGTCGTGTTTTTTGCTAATAAATAATGGAATCAACAATTCTAACATGTCCTGTAAGTTTCAAGTCAATAGCATGCAGATATTTTTCAAAATGGCGACTTAAAATTTTCCGAGGTGGCAACCCCCCCCCCCCCTACCCGTCGACTTTGACGGCTTACCATAACCCCACCTTAGGTGGTACCCCCAATTTTTTTCATCAATATGACCACAAAGGATGTAAAAACAATTACCAAAATAATAATAATAATAATGAGATTTATAGAGCGCCTTTTACTAAAGTAGGCAAGGCGCTAAAGAAACAGAAAAAGGAGAAAACTACAGTTTAGGATACAGATGTGACTTCAAATGACTTTTAAAAGTAGAAATGTGCTCAAGACCACGGATGTTGACAGGCAATTCATTCCATAAGTAAGGACCAGCAACTGACAGGGCACGATCACCATGTTGTTTGTTGGTGCGAGGCACATGAAATTTGATGGTTGAGCTGGAACAAAGAGCATAAGCGGTCTTGTATAACTGAAAATAAGAAGCGAGATACTGAGGGGAATTAGTTGAAAAGCTTTAAATGTGATGAGGAGAAGTTTGTATTCAATCCTTTGGGTAACAGGCAACCAATGAAGGGAATAGAGTAATGGAGAAGCATGAGCGCGCGTAGGTTGTCTCAAGATCAGGCGCGCGCACTTGTTTTGAAGGACCTGAAGGCGATGAAGCTGCTTCTTATCAATACCATACATAAGTGAATTACAGTAATCCAATCTTGACAATATAAGAGTGCGGACAATGTTGTGACATGTCTCAGTATCGAGGTGTTTGCGAATACGATTGAGATTGTGCAACTGCCAGTGGATGGAACGTGACAAGGCAGTGATGTGATTGCACATAGTCATGGAGCTATCAAATGTAACACCAAGGTTACGGATCGAGTAAGTATTACATATTTCTTGATCACCAAGTAAAAGAGTATGATGTTTCAGGAACAAGCAACAAAGAACTCAGTTTTTGACTGGTTCAGTTTCAATCTATTGCTCAGCATCCATGACTGAAGGTCATCCACACACTTGGCCAATCTTTACAGTGCACAAACTGCATCACCATCAACATTTGGATCAAATCTTACGTAGATTTGCACATCGTCCGAATAAACATGATAATTAAGATTGTGATTTTCAATGATAAAACCGACGATACGTGTATAACATGTAATTATATATTTTCATTTTTTATTATTTAGTCACATTTCAATTTTGATGCAAGAAAATCGATTTTTTTTATCTTGCTTAAAGTTATCCCTATACAAAATATAAATTTACAGAGTATATGGAGTTTTGACAAGATAATATGTACTGGAGTAGAGTCGGCAAATTGGCTGCATGCTTAAATGTAATATTTGGTCAGCCAATTGGCTGACAGTGACACGGTGAGCCAATTGGCTGACTGACAAGCTTTAATTTTGGTGAGCCAATTGGCTGACTCTGACACGGTGAGCCAATTGGCTGACCATATCATACATTTGATCGATAATTCATCTTTTTGACAGTATAAAAAGTGAATTTGGTTATTAAATTGGTATTATTAACGGCATAATATTTGAAAACGGTTTGCAAATTTTATTTTTTCTCACATCAGATAGAAAGTTTATCAAAATAATTAAAGTTGAAAATATATAATTAAGTGTTGTATAGTAAGTGAAAGCCCGGGGTCCTATTACGGAGCCCTGAGGAACACCGTAAAGGAGTTGTTTGATGTCAGATATGCTACCATTCACATTTACTCTACAAGATCTATTAGAAAGGTATGATTTGAACCAAGCATTGACATTGCCAATAATTCCAAAGCCTTTAGACAGCCGTTCAAGAAGAATCATGTGGTCGACGGTATCGAAGGCCGCCGATAGATCAAGCATCAAAAGAAAAATTGCATGCTGATCGTCGATGGCCTTCATGATGTCATTGTGTACCGTCAACAGAGCGGTCTCAGTGCTGCGGCCATGTCTATAGGCAGACTGGAAAGGATCAGCAAGGTTGTTTTTCTCAATGTACTCAGAGACCTGTGCCAAAACCACCTTCTCAATTACTTTACCAATAAATGGTAAGTTGGAGACAGGTCTGTAATTTGACAGTTGGTGTTTATCAAGAGAGGTCTTTTTCAGAATGGGTGTTATAATGGCTTGACGGAGTCCTGTAGGAAAGAAACCAGATATTAACAATATTTCTAAGGAGGGGTAACACAATTTGAAGATGTTGTTTGACCAACCAAGTGGGCATTGGGTCCAGGGAACAACTCTTGGAAGGGCATTTCATAATAATATTGTACAAATCTTCATCACTGACAGGCTGGAATTCATCTAAACTACACTGAGGAGCAGGATGACAATAATCTGAAAGATTTGAAACATTGGTATTACTAGACACAGTTTTGTCAAGCACCTGTCTGATCTTGTTCACTTTACCAATAAAGTAATCGCAAAAATTGTTTGCAAGATCAGTTGTTGAATCACAATCTGGAAGATTACGGTTATTGACATTTAGCAGTTCATTAATTGTTCTGTACATATCCTTAAAATTACAGTCTTCAAATTTTTCGGCATAGTACTTTGATTTTTCCAAAGCAATACATTTCTACGCGGACCTCTTAGCATCAATGTAGTTCTGATAGTCAGTATCTAATTTTGACTTTCTCCACCGTCTTTCACTGCGACGCCTCTCACGACGTGCATTAATGACAGTTTCATTATACCATTTCACTGTTGTTTGAAGTGGACATTTATTCATTTTGTAACAAAAATTTACTTCACAAAAAGTTGGAAAAGTTATACAAATAGCTGTGATGTGTTGCAAAATAAAGTTTTTAACCCATTCTCAAAGTTAAATTTACTTTGGTTGCAATTTAGAAAGTTTAAACCCCATTTTTTAGTTATTTAAGTGAATTTAGATTTGTGCCAAAAAAGAGGGCGCTATACATATTCCAAATTATTGATTATCTTTGATTATCGATTATGTCTTTTGATTTGTGAAGATTTTGGTTGAAAATGATGAGTAAATTTTCTTGACGTCAGATGTTTCATTTGAATATTTAATTTTGGTTGTACATAACAAAATATCCTTTCTACATCTTGAAATTATTTTTTATGAATAGCGCCGTCTATTTTGACATAACTATATAAAATGTCCCCATTTCTATAGGGTTCAAACAACAGTGATTTAGGTTTGAACCGAACAGAACGTAATCGAGTCTTGATTGGAGCATGATCATCCAGAACAGTTTTACAAGCATTGTTATACCCGTCAACCAGATCATCAACAGTATCATAATCTTGCCTAAGAACATTTTCAATTTGCAAAGCCAGATCATTACCAAAAACCTGATGGTCAATCTTACTAAAACAACGCGAAGTAGTAAACGTCTTGGACGGTGATGCTCCAACCAAATTAAGGGTACAGTTAATTATCAAGTGATCCGAATGGAATATAGGATCAACTTCCCATTTGCTAATAACATTACTGTCCTCTTTAACAATAAGAAGGTTCAGAGTATGCAGGCACCTATGAGTTGGCACATCAACGAGTTGCTGGTATCCTAATGAAGAAAGCGTTCTCTTAAGTTGAACTGTCTCAGCCTTAGAAGGAATTTCGTAATGAATGTCATAGTCACCAACCAGTATTGTTTTACCTCACAGCAGATCTATGCTACTAAGGAATTCATCAAATTCTGAGATGAAAAGAGGAATATTTACTCCAGATGGTTCTGGGCAGTAAATAACGACGACATTCAGCGTACGAGAAGAATTTGTTATGATAACATGCTCAAAAGTTTTTGTTTCTTGGGATGAGGGTCTGCTCTTCAGTTTCAAATGGCTTTTGAAGAGTATGCCAATGCCACCGCCACGAGTACCACGTGGGAAATTCAAAAAGGTATAACCCGGCGGGGTGAATTCACCAATTACAGTACAACTTTGTTCATATAACCATGTTTCAGTTAAACACATTGGCCCGTATTCCAGAAAGATGTTTAGCTAAACCATTGTTTAACTGAGCATCAACTGTCCAGGAATGATACACATCATAGCAGCTTTCAAGCAGAACAGTTCAATGAGTCGTGCTTTTGACGAGAAATAAAACCTTGATTTAGCTAAACACATTTCTGGAATACGGGCCATTATATCTATATCCATATCTAACACATAGTCACACAGGAAATTGGTCTTGTTGCACACTGACTGTACATTCCAAAACACTAATCTGGATATGTTGAGTATCTTTAGTGTTAGTTGGTGCAGCATCATGCGAGACAGAGGGGTTGCGGATGAAAGCAGGAGTCAGATTACACATAAAATGTCGTTTGATATGGTTACCAGCTCGAGTTCCTCTACGGGTGATGGGTTTACTATTAATCCCAAGTTCAACAATGTGTGACCAAACAGATGGGGGCAATGGAGATTTGGCAGAATCTCTAAGTCTGAGGAGAGATTCACGAGAGTAACGGAATGTTTGTTCATATATTGTAGTAGAGTTTTCAATAGAGAGTTTGCGATTACCACGTTTCACGGAACGGGGTACACAAACGTGAGCATTTTTAACTCACGTTCATCGTAACGGTTCACGTCAACGCGCAATACCATAGATTGCCTATGTATATTTCATTATGTCGCCCTCTTAGCAAAGAGTTTATAATTAATGCAACGATTGCCTATTGTGAATGTTTCATGATGTCGCCCTCGTCTCATAATTGTCATAGCTGGTCATGATCCATAGATATATCTGATCGAGGGCGTAAATTCTTAAGCTAAAGAAATCATTTGCAAGCTTATGATATTATGAATGGTTGGCTAGTTTTCAATAGAACTCACGTACGTATTGCACGAATAGCCACGTAAAAAGACCCACTTCAAACGGTTATTTCAACATATGTTGCTGCTATTCACGTATTATTGATCGTTCACGTTCAGGGGATTGGCTTTCGCAAGCAGATGTGTAGAACTTAAAACTTTGACACAGAAGTCAATGCAAAATCAGAAAAATCCCTACTTACGGATGTGTAAGTGCGAAGTTTGCAACCCGTAATCTTTACAACCAAACGCAATAAAACTTCGATAAATGCTGGATATGTATGTCTGTACATTATTCTTGCATGCGTTTATCTGATTTTGATATAGCTTTTATTTAAAACAATAGGGGACATCGATTAAGTTATTAGTATTCACGTAACAGTGTACGTGAAATTCTGCAATATACGGTGTGCTGTACTGTTCAAGCAGGTAATGGTTGGCTGAATTTCAATAGAACTCACGTTTACGTTCGCGTTCGCGTTCGCGTTCTTGATGATCGCATCTTAATATGCAGTAGTTAAAAGTACTTGTGGTATTATGATAGTAGCTGAGTCTAGACTTCAGATATTTAAGGCTACGGTCCCTAAAAACGTCTCCCTCGGCTGAATGCCATGTTTACTGCAAGTTTTTACCTACTTACACCTATCAGAAAATCACAATTTTTGGCGTACATATTGAATAGAGTCTCTAATTTATACATAGAACTTGACTAGTGATTTAGCGTCCATTATCAAGGTCAAAATGACCCTTTTTCGCCGAAACCTCATAAATTCATGATGTTCGAACAACTCGTT
>JXSR01S008003.1:80019-90398 GCA_000969725.1 Ophiothrix spiculata
ATCTTCAATCGCGACTTTCCGCTCATTATGCCAGAGCACCACACATATCGTCGGTCGCACCACATACTGTTCTATATGACGTTTTTGAGAACATTTGTCTGGATTGATATATTGATGGTTTCTTCATATTTACCAATTTACAGAATTTAATTTAGCCAAATTAATAAGAAATAATTAAGAATTTTTGGTCTATATGCGTTCTATTTCAATTTTGCGCTTCACATACTGCGCTATATGCAGAAATCAAGTATTAAAGTATAGCGTAAACAACGCATCACATACAGATCTATATGGTGCGCTATATGAACTTCGCGATGAAAAAAATGTTCACATACAGATCTATATGAAATAGAACAGTTTGACGTATTCAGTTACTGCACTAAAGATCGCTAAATGTAAAAAAAGCGTTTTCAAATACTGATCTATAAGTTCAAAGCTAGTTTAAATAGGGTTTTAAGTAGTATTTTTATTTGAAATTAAACATAATAAAAACTTTGAAGTATTTTCTTTAAAAAAAATAGTATCAGAAGAAAACTTATGTGCCAAAACTCTTCTATGACACAAAGTCTACGTACAAATTTTCAAATGTGATTTTCTAGAAATGCGTCTTTAGTCATATAGAACAGTATGTGATGAGACCGACGATATGCTTTTACGATTATCTTAGAGTGAAATAAACCTGGGTAATTAATCAAAATTAATTAAAATTACTTGAAATTGAATTTTTCACTAATAACTCAAACGTTTTAAAATGTGACTCACTTCCTTTTGTCGTGTTAGGGCAGACAAGTTGAAACATGTTTTTGTAAAAACTACGTTTTTGATCCTGTGTGACCCCATGTAACCTTGTGACCACGTTTTTGACCCTGTGTGACCCCATGTAACCTTGTGGCCCCTATGGGTCACATGACAAGTTGGGGTGGGGTCGAGGATAATTTTGATCCGCCGTTGTGCGAAGATCCGCCACTGTGTATACGAGTTACGGTGATTTTGGTAAAAATCAATATTTGACCCGTATGACACCATGTGACCCTGGGTCACCCCCATGAGCGCAGCTTTTGTTATCACTCATGAGCTACTTCCTATGCATGAGTTATATGATCATGCAATTAAGCCCTGTAACCTTTAGACATGTAACATTGTGACCACGTTTTGACCCTGTGTGACCCCATGTAACCTTGTGGCCCCTATGGGTCACATGACAAGTTGGGGTGGGGTCGAGGATAATTTTGATCCGCCGTTGTGTGTTGGAGTTAAGGTGATTTTGGTAAAATCAATACTTGACCCATGTGACACCATGTGACCCTGGGTCACCCCCATGAGCACAGCTTTTGTTATCACTAATGAGCTACTTCCTATGCATGAGTTATATGATCATGCAATTTAGCCCTGGCGAGTTTAAACATTTGTTGTTAATATCACGTTTTTGATCCAGTGTAACTCCATGTAACCTTGTGACCTCATGGATCACATGACATGTTGGGGTGATGTAAAGGATTATTTTGACGAAGTTCGAAGATCCGCCACTGTGTATACGAGTTACGGTGATTTTGGTAAATATCGATATTTGACCCATGTGACCCCGGATCATCCCCATGAGCACAACGTTTGTTAAGACTTATGAGCTACTTACTATGCACGAGTAATACGATCATGCAACGTAACCCTGACAAGTTGAAACATTTTGTGTAAAACGTTTTTGACCCCATGTGACCACATGTAACCTTGTGACCCATATGGGTCAAAGGACATGTGTGGGTGGAGTCAATGATAATTTTGACCAAGTTTGGTATAAAATTGGATCGATTGAGCCCATATTTATTGGTCGAGCTATGAGTTGCAAATATATTCGTCTCGCCCAATATTTTAAAACTCATAGCGAGACCAATAAATATCGGGCGTAAATCATCCAATTTTATCATTATCATGTTTTGGATCCAATATTTTCCCACACTTGGACACCTCAAAACATGATAATGGTCAAAATCTGCCGTTGTGTGTAGGAGTTACGGTTATGTTGGTAAAAATCAATGTTTGACCCGTGTGACCCCATGTGACCCCGGGTCATCCCAAAAAGCACTATTTTGATTAGGGACATAAGCTGCTTCATATGCATTAATCATACAATTGTGCAACATAACCCTGATGAATTGAACACTTGTTTGTGAAATCACGTTTTGACCCATGTGACCCCTATGTGACCTTTGTGGGGGTCAAATGTCACATGACTTGTAGCAGTCGGAGTAAGTGTTGTTGTGACCATGTTTGATATAAAATTGGATGGATTGAGCATGATACAAAAAGATATTAATCGAGCTATGAGTTTTATGAAATATCGTGCGAGACGCGCAGCGTCGAACTCGATATTTCTAAAACTCATAGCGAGACCAATATCTTTGAGTGTCATGCGAAAAAATCCATCCAATTTTATCATTATTATGTTCAAAATCTGATATTTTGTATTCTGTCCGATATCCCTGACCGATTTTTTTTGGAAATCGGACAGCTCAGAACATAATAATGGTCATTATTTTGTTCTGAGCTGACCGAAAAAAAAATCGACAGGGCCAGGGATATCGGACAGAAAACAAAACATCAGATTTTGAACATAATAATGATAAAATTGGATGGATTTCTTTTGCATGATACTCAAAGATATTGGTCTCGCTATGAGTTTTAGAATAATCGAGCTCGACGCTGCGCGTCTCGCACGATATTTCGTAAAACTCATAGCTCGTCCAATATCTTTTTGTATCATGCTCAATCCATCCAATTTTATATCAAAATCCGTCAAGAACTGTTGAATTTATAAGCGTTACAAAATGACAGAAGAAAGAAAGAAGAAGAAGATGAAAGAAGAAACACGAACAAGACAAGATATGCAGGGTAACAATGGCAACGACAGAAAGGTGTTAAAAAACTTAAATCCTCTATTGTGATTTTACTGATTACATGTATCCAAGAGAGAACTCAATATTGTGCAGTCAATTTGATGGACAAATTAGGGAGTTACCACCCAAGGTGGTGTTAGGGTAGGCCGTCAAAGTTCGGGTGTAGGGGCTTGGTGAGGCCCCGGAAAATGTTTCGCTATTTTGAAACAAATATATGCATGCTATGAATATTGCTGTGAAACTTGCAGGGCATGTTAGAATTATCATTTCCCTTCGTTATTAGCAAAAAAAAAAAAAAAAAACACGATGAAAATCAGTTGTTTAGAACTTTGATAGCATATTTTGATTTGATGGCCAATTTTGCCATAATCCCGATTTTCCGATCCGGACGAACTTTATGACGTCATAATTACTTAACGCCTTGGCTGATTTTTGTGATCTATATCGTTGGATAGGGGTGGACCATATCTATCTATTGATAGCAAACCCATGTTCATAGGGGTGCTAGTCGAAAAAAATAGGGGGGAACACCCCCCCTTTGGTAGACGTCTTACAAAACTTTGCATCGGGGCATGAGATTAGAATTCCTGATTTCTTTTCTCACGAAGTAAGGGCTAAGAGTAAATTGTACAATTGTGTTGGGAGTGGCCATCTTTCTCTTTCTCTTTTTCTTGCTATCTTTTCTATTTTCGGCATCTTTTCAAAGATGCATCGGCCAGCATGCATAGATTAGCCATTTCTGGCTATCCAGGTTGGTACTTTTGTATGAGCTTGGAAGAGACCATGAGTTCATCATGGATCTAATGGCATGTGTCCGTCACGGACCATCCAAGGTAAACAAACAAACAAAACACAGACATAGACGAGGGTTTTATTTACGTTATTATCTTTAGACTAACCCCATTCTAGCTCTTTATGAATTCCTCATATATCATATTTCAGTTCCTGGATACATTGGCTGCTTTGAATATACCAATCTTCCGGATGACATTCCTGGTAGCCACGTAGCAGATAATATGACTATTAATCTGTGCCGACGCCACTGTAAAGATGCAGTTTTCAGCCGTGCTATTTTACACCATGGTGATACATGCTATTGCATCAACCAAACGGAAACTATGATGACTTCGAAAGTTACAGATGATAAATGTCACCAAGAATGCAACGGCACTAAAAATGAAATTTGTGGCGGTCTTAATACAGTTTCTGTTTATGATGGTAATGCCGATATCATTTATATTATTTCGTATAATGTATACAAAAACACTTTGTAAAGTACGACGAGTTACTGAAAGATCTAAACATTTGTTTTATTTCATATGTTTGCAGGATTCTACACCAACAAAATGTATCAGCACTGATTCTATGTGATTTTTGTTGTTTGACCCCCTGTAAATATGATAAAGTGATGATAAACGCATAAAAAATCCTTGTCCTGTGTCATAAAGTGGAAAACCTTTATTTACATGGCACTGACTATTGAAAACTAGAGGTTACACTCTTTTAGGTATTTCATAGGTTAATTTTTTATTTGCTAAAATCAGTTTTGTTAAAACACTCATATTTTTGAATGATGTATTATGATATAATGTTGAAACGATGTGCAGTTTGCTAGGGATTTCAAATGCATTGAAATTTATAGACTTTAAGGCTACAATCCTTTTTTTTTTTGTCTCGCTTGGCTGAACGTCATGTTTACTACAAGTTTTTTCCTACTTACTCATGTCCGATCGTCACAATGTTGGTGTAAATATGGAATAGAGTTTCTTGTTTATACATAAACCTTCCCTAATGAGTTCACGTAAATAGTCAAGGTTATCATGGTGTAAACAGGCTACTTCGAAAAAGTTAACGCCTTTTTGCCGAAACCTCATAATTTCGAGCATTTTGAATAAACCGATTTCGATGAAATTTTGGTAGGTTAGACTACACAGTTTAATAATGGAATTAAGCATGTTATTCAAAATTTACAATGCCAGTAAGGTTCCTGTGGCACTGATGTATTTGACCTACTGTGCGTTTCTGGACCCAAAATGCCGCAGGGTATTGTCTGCGACTTTTTCTTTTCCACATTAAGGGGTTTTCTAAGAGATGCATATCCTCCATTGATTTTCTTAAACATTTAGTATTTGGTAGATTTATTTATGCTGATAACGAATCTAAAACAAAAAGTATAGGTCACCGTGCTCGTTTTTGAGATACAGGCGTTTCAAAAAGTACATATTTTCCCAAAAAATCACCCGATTTACCATACAAAGTATACGGAAATCTCCAAAACGTCGATCATTATGTGCTTGTACAAATGTAAAAGCTCCATTTATTTTTTTAATTTTTACATATGTTAAAGCACTTTTTGCGCACTTCAAAATACTGAAATAAAAAAATATGGTCACCGTTTTAGAATTCAAGAAAAACGACCAAAACTGGCATTTTATTGATACAATTTGATTACTTTGATGGGACATCTGCGTCTGCATAATTGCAATAGGTATGCGGCGCGTAATTAACCAAACGCGTTAGTAAAGCATGCGTCCAGTGTCCATTGAAATTTGCGCACACAAAACGGATGCAAACTTTTATTTTTTATTTTTTACTATTTATGAAAAAAATAGTTATCCCGCAGTCGTGGGGGCTCGAGTCCCGGTGTAATGAAATACAGCATCCGTGTGTCTGAATGTCCTAACTACTATACTTTAACTAGACCATGATGACTCAACAAAACACGTGTTATTTAGGATGACCATTCTTAACATGAATTCACACGGGGGTGGGGGGGGGGGCAGCTGCAGGGCATGCGTCGATGACGGAATCATGTACACTACATTATGTTTGTGTTGATATCCTCTTGTTTTTTATACTTTGCAGTGTCAACCGGTGTATGCGAATTTCAATCATCCAATAAAACGTACTTTTTCTTTGGTGAGACTTACGACATCTACGATGATAGCGTTTGTGCTGATAAAAAAACAAAACAGTGCATCACTCATAATTTTGAACTTGTTCAAGGTCTACATGAATATCGTGACTGTCATGGTAAGTTAAAGAATGACAATCCATGGCATAACAAAACTATAATTGTATACCATTAATGTCCACCCTAAAGATTTGGTCATAATAGCCTTACGGTGTTCGCACTAAGGTTTCTGTCGACATGCCATATGTCGACATAAATCACATCTCGACCTATCAATAAAACTGGGCAAGTAAAATTCCATGAAAATATGATATATTTATGGCTGTTTATTAGCTTGTTGAGCTTTAAACAGTTGCATAAATAAATTGACTTACAAATTGCTCGTCATTTAGGCCTGTTTTACAGTTATCACGGTTAAAACGATGGTTCACAACAAAATGTTCTGATACGATATGATATAAAATTGATATTTTGTAAAGCCGAAAGCATAATCGGCCTCCAAACAAAATTTTTCCTACAAAACATTTGGTCGTGACGTCACCAAATATTTGCCATCGAACTTAAAGGGGCAATTCATGATCCACTTTTCACCCTCAAGGTCACCACTATCAAATTTGAGTTTTTTAGCTTATAAGAATCCTCAAGTGGTATTTGTTACGATCCCTAAACAATTCCTTCACATGTGCTTGCATTTTTATGAAAAGTGAGAAAATGTGTCATTTTCTAATTATTGTCGGGGCCCCTACAGTAATTACAACACAGTAGTCTATGGGGATTTTCAATATACTAAAAAGCTTCTAACTTGGAAACGAACTGTCGGAGTCAAGTGAAATTTTCAGTATATATTTATGTTGTACTCTTCTTTTTATTTAGCTAGAAAAGAGGCCATATCAAAATCCAATGTATATGGCAATTGCAACACGTCTATGTCTTTTATTGCATAATTAGATCAACAAGTGCGATCTGGTTCCAGAAATTGATCATACATGTACCTATTATCAGATAACGGTACCACTAATCACATGTATACGCCGGGGAAGTGACGTCATAATTTATGTAAATCACACAACACGTGCGTTTTGGACCCAAACAAATGATCATGTCCACTAATCATATGTATTAACACAATAGGCACAGGTAAACATACAATTCAGACTGATTTTTCTCGGTTGGAAGACGAAAATAATGACAGGGGTCCCGTCCTGGCTTGTAATCACAACCTTCAGCATAATAGGCCGGCATGTTTTCCCTTATTTTTTTTTTGTTTTAGACGAAAGTTATGGTATCCGATAAAGTATCAAATATGAGCTTACCCTTTTCCGGATCAATTTTGATCCAAGTTCTCCTCAAATTTGATCCTTTTCGGATCAAACACACTCTTTTTTTACCCGAAAAGGATCAAATTTGAGGAGAATTTGGATCAAAATTGATCCGGAAAAGGGTAAGCTCATATTTGATACTTTATCAGATCAATTTGATCCTTTCTTTTTAAGAGTGTGTTATACTTTGTGAAGTTTGACATGTGAAAACAAGTCAGACAGCTAGATAACACATCGAAGTTTACCTAGTCGCAAAGTTGAGGAATATTCAAGATCGTACAGTGTGGAGAAGGTCACGAATCGGGCTAGCAGAATATGTTAAATCTTAAATATCAAGGTAAGAATGAAAACTGTGATTAATTCCATAACGAAGAGCTCATTGCGAAACGCCAAGAACAACGTCAGGTCTTCATATTACAGGCAGTGCCTACATGATAACAGATGGGAAGTCTGACTGACCGGCTGTGGTTAATATGCTATACCGTAACCGTAGTACAGTGCAGGGTACAGTGTACTGGTATACTAGTGGTATACCAGTACACAATATACCATACTATACTTACAGTTAACATGTTATGCCTACACCATCACGTCTTGTGTCATCCCTGGGTGTGAACGTTATTGCTCTTTTGGGGCGGGATGGGGATGTTAGCTGTAGGCTGTAAATGAAGACCTGACGTTGTTTTTGAACTTCCAAGTTTCGCAATGAGCATTTCGTTATAAAATCAATCAAAGTTTTCTTTCTTACCTTGAAACATGTGAAATTTTAATACATTCTCTGCTAGTCTTAGTTTCAGTTGCAAACATCAACAACAACCCAAATATGAATTATTGCTAAGAAATCGCCCTAAATAGCCTTGTCAAATGTCACAGAATAATGAAGTAAAAACCCAAATTGATCAGTAAAACCATTACATGGAAATCGTGTAAAACGGTATACTAACAAAAATGAAAATTAGTAAAACACAAAAATTCAAGCAGAAAGTTGCAGAACAACTATGTAAAATTTATACTTAACTGAACTGAAAAATAATTGCATAAAAATGTGTAAAATCTTTACTTAGCAAAAAGGTAAATTCTTACTTAACATTTTGGTATCTTTTACAAAATTTGGATTAGGTAAAATTTACACAATAGTTAGGGAGTTTTATACCAACATCGAAATTATGTAAAATTTACATAATCTATATAAAAAATTATGTGTTAGTAAAAACCCATCCTTGTGATTTTCTGTAGTAGGTTACATATACTTGAGGGCGGGATAACGCTGTGAAGACATATTTGACAGAGGGTATTAAACGGAGTTGAAAAACAACTCTCCATGACCCGTCGTCAGTCAAACAACTCTCCATGACCCGTCGTCAGTCTTCGTTCCTTTATTGAAAGGTTCCTACTTGATTTTCAACCATGATATCGCTACTGAGATATGTTCATTACTTCGTGGACGGTTGCAAGTTTTTCCATTACGAAGTAATAATGGTGATCGCATATTCAATCTTCAGAAGCAGAAACACCAGCAAAATGGACACGTTTTGTCGCAAAGCTGACCCCTAACACAAATTACATATAGGTGTACAGGGTGGTTCAAAAAACTTAGAACCCAAGTGAATTTGCACAGGATTCATTGTTAATACCTTTTAAACAATCCCTAAAAGTGTTATGCAATTTGCATCATTAGGTCTTAAGATACAGCTCTTTATGTAAACCGTCCTTCAAATTGGCTTGTCCACGAAAGCTTTTCTTCGTTTATGTCTTCAATCTGTTCCCCTTGATATGCACCGTATTTGGTTCCACACGTGTTATGCAGGGTAAATTTCGCATGTATCATCTGAAAGTGATTGATCATCAATTCTTAATTGAATGATGTATCTGAACATCAGATAATGGAGCCCCAGTTTCAGCAACTTAATGGTGCAGTTCAGATTACAGGTTCATACAAAAGGCCTCTGAACTCCAGCTAACGTAATTTTGATAGTTTGTATGTTTTTGATTGTTCTGTCTTCTTCGGTAAATGTTTTCAAACGGAGTGGTTGGACTTAGTCACTCAATCTTTGTCAGATAAATTTCAGGTCTTTAGGTGCTGTAAAGTGACGAAATTACATTGAAAGATCAGCTAGGAAATGCAGCAAATGCCTTGAAAACGCTTTCAATTCAAGCAGGGAACGCCCGTAACACAACATGCAGTGCATGCAGTACGTGCAGGTTAGAGTACTTAAATTGATTACACATCAGTGTTGTGTAATCCATTGAAGGGTGTAAGTCAGAAGGAGAGAGAAGCAATCGTGGACAAGCCACTTTGAAGCAATATTTTGATAATGAGCAGTATCTTAAAAAACAATGATCAAAACTTGACCAAAAATGCAGGAATGGTTTAAAACCTATCCCACATGATGCCTTTGCCATCTGAAGGTGATAGAGGTACAATTGCTAAGTAAAAAATGACTTTGAACTTGGGTTTTGAGTTTTTTGAACCACCCTGTATAGTGTCGTCTGGAGTTAAAAAACTATCCAGAAACTAAAAGCACAACCATAACATAAGGAAACAATTATGTTAAGGAGAGAGAGCACGCTATTACCCTTCGAAAAAAGTAAACCAACAGACACCAACAGAAGATTTACCTAACCATAATAAATTTACATTGTTCACTATACCTATGAGGTATATAAACATAGAAATGACATAATAAAGGCAAAAAGAGATCACACAAAAGCAATTGAAAATGAAATTCAGAATCAAAATCACAACAAAACTGATAAAATAATTCGAACTGGAAAGGCATATGGGAGGTTTTTATTTTATGGCAAACAAAAACTAGGAATATTGTAATACTTCAGTGATACTGCTGAATATGTGGAAATGTTAAATCTAGCCAAAGAGACTAAAAAATTATTAAAAAAATATTTTGATACACAGGTATTTTCAGTCGATGTATTAACGACTCAATTTTTTATTTAAAAATGTAATTGTCTTAAAAAATCGCTTGCGTATTCAACGCTTTAAATTTGTGACAACCTTAAATGTGTATGAAAAGTTGATACTAATCTTTATCCTGGCGATAAATGCATTTCCTGACAATATTCATATTATAGCTTCATGATTAGGCTACGCACCGCTGTTCGGAATATAATTTAATAGTCATTTTGACCCAACATCATCATCATCCTTCGACTTCCGTCGAGATCCATGACACACATCTTTACCAACTATATTTATCACACATTGCACTTCCAAGTTCATTGAAGTTCAAGCCAGTA
>JXSR01S008004.1:20980-32059 GCA_000969725.1 Ophiothrix spiculata
TTCATAAACTTATTTCCAGAGGAAGCCATCATTAGGGAGACCAGCCTCCCCCCCCCCCCTGTGTTTTGTCTACTACAGGAGGCAAAAGAGTTTACCAAAACAGCACTCTTTTACATTTCATTTATTTGGTTGGTTATAGAACTCCAACCAATGAAAGCACAAGTCTGAGTAGTCCATAAAGGACATGTAAATACACCATCTGACCAAAGGCCACTTAAACATGTTAAAACTTAACCTGGTAACAAAAGGTGTACAATTTTACACTTATCCCAATTTCTTAACTAAAGAAACTAATTCTAATCTCATCCCTGATGGCTGATGCAAAGGCTTCTTACCATACTTACGGCTCAAGTATGAGTAACATTTTCTTGAATTTTTCCAGGAAAAAGGTTTTCTTAATTCTTAACAGAAAATGTTTTGCTCAAACATGGAATTCCTCCTGTCATTTTAGATATTGCTTTGTTTGTTATTTTTGTAGTGTAGGTAGTTTATCAATAACCCGGGTTTCAGTGCAAAAAATATTTTTGGAAAGTGCTCAGTTGTCTTATTTTAGGTCCAGAGGATTTCTTACCGTTTAACTAGGCATACAGCCATAACTATGATGATAATCCCAACTAATCCTGCTCCACCTCCAGCAGCTCCTATTATGCCACCTGAATCAATGAAAAGTTCAAAAAATCTTTTTAGCAAACCTGCACTATTACAGCATTCCTGTATTATAAACATTTAGAGAATAGAAGATAAGATTTATTGTTTTGCCTGTCATCTATCGTCTCATAATGGATGGGCGTACATTATTTTAGTAATGGGTGCCCCCGCAGCTCATTCTTAGTCACAAATTTGAGTCATTTATAAACCAAAAACGATGTAAATTATTGCCCAAAACTATAAACATTATCATTGGAAAAAGGTACACCCCATTTTCAAACATGAAATATTCAAAACCCAGTAAAGCTGTTCGCGCCGGAGGTGTGCGTATACATGCATGGCGCCGTGATTTTGAACGTGCGGCTCCACTCACTGCGTTTCACGCTGAACGCACTGTCATCTATCGTCTCATGCATAATGGATGGCCAAAATTCCTTATTAGGAAGTAAAATCGCACTCGGTGACTAAGAATCAAAGATAATTGCATATCTCATTAAAAGTAGAATACCTAATTGGTCAAAAATTCAACATAGTTTACCCTTTTCCATATTAAATGAAAAATTGTATTGCATTACAACGTTCATGCAAACTCTATACATACAAGGTGTGGAAAGGGCTACTAAAAATTCCGAATCGAACTTAATAAGAATAAACTCTAAACTTTCATAAAAATATGCTGCCTATATTTCCTTACCTAAACCTATGTAACTCAATCTGTTGCCACCATCACTTTCTTGATTTAATATGGTAGTATTGTCAATTGGTTTTCTGCTAAATACTAAACCCATTGTTGTCTTTTCAAACTCAGTTGCTGTTTCTGTGATTACAAACATTTATTTATATAAATATTTGATAATCAGTCACATTTTGACATTTTCAAACAACTACTTACCGAAAATGATTTTTTTTTAGAATTTCATAAACTTATTTCCAGAGGAAGCCATCATTAATTGGTCGGTTGCAAAGCACGCAATTAATTAATCGATATTAATTATATTGTATATTGAAGTGGCCTTTAGTCATTCATAAATTCAAAGCATTTCATTGGTTTATTTCCGTTTGGCAATCTTAACCATCACTCTCATTGACTCGATGACCATTTTTTCTGAGTTCGATTAAGGACGTAAGTAGGTAATTCAGGTTAAAAACATAACTTTAAAGAGTTACAATGGACACCATTTTCAGCACTTTTTACCCCATTGGATTCTAAAGTTATGATCAATTTTGTTCAGGCCTTTAATTCAAGAAACTGTATTAAAACAATCAAAAACAAAAGGAATACAAGCAAGTAATATATTTTGTTTTTTTATTGTTTTTTTTTTCGTCCAGTGATTTTTAAGGAAATGATCTTTAAAAATCATATCATGCAAAACGTTTACATTTAACAGGTTTGTTTACTGTAATTAAATGTAATAAATATACTACTTCAATAATGAATACAAATGACGTGAAATTTTTTGCATACTGTTGACAGAATATGCAAAATAGGTGTTTAAAGGTATTTTCTACGATAATACGTTTTAGTGATTAAGGGGTATCCTACAGAGTTCGTTTTGGTCTTAAAGTAAAGCTTTTAAAAAGATCTGTGCATTAAACCTAAAAATATAACCATTTGGACATGGGTCAGTGTGTTAATAACTCTTAAAATCTTAAAAACATAGTTTTTAACAGTTAAGGGAGGAAAGCACGTTACTCAATTTTACATTTCTGCAAGTTTATTTTGTACCATAACTTTTAAACAAAGTGCTTAAAGTTAATAAAAGTATGCATTACCAGAGAGGAAATTTCACAAGGAACATGATGGTGATATATATGTTGATTTTTTACGTTTTCCATTTTTTGTCATTTTTTGACCTTATTTAACATGAAATTCAAAAAAAATTTGTCAAAATCCTCAACATCTGAATGGGCATTTTAAATAAAAATTACCATTCTGAATTCATTTTTTTTTAAAGTTATTTTTTAGCTTGGTTGGAAGCACAAATGGCCAAAAAAATGTGTTTTTTGTGATATTTGGTCAAAAATCAACATCAACATTATGTACCTTGTGAAAATTCATTTCTGGAAATGCATACTTTTATTAACTTTAAAGCACTTTGTTAAAAAGTTATGGTACAAAATAAACTTTCCCCCTTTAAAACAGCTCATTAGTATCAATAAGCACAATTAACATAGTCAACCATGTTTAAAAGCCAATATTTGAGATTTAATGAACAGATTGGTTCAAGAGCTTCAATTTGAGCCCTTAACCAGCTCTAAGACATTCCTATTTGAAGTTATGATTGCCCCCGTTTCAAGTGTAATTCGACACCACTAATGGTGGATTCAGAGTCTGTCGATGATCTATACCATCATACTCAGAGTCATAGGTAGTTAAATGTTGTATACTAGCGATATTAAACAAATGAAGATTTTTTAAAAGTTTGATGGAATTATGTGAATTAAGCTTTGTATCAAAAGGCTCATTAAATTATGAAGCATAAACAACTGAGATCAAGAAATACCATTTAAAGAAATTTATGAATGAATCAATCACATCAAAACCATAACGTATCTACGTATAGTAAAATTAATAATGGAACGGTTGTTTCAAATAGGTAGCTTCAAAATAGCCTACACAAATCGGCCTAATTTTAATTCAGTATTTGCTTAATTTGATAATTGACTCATGGACTTTAACGTCGGGAGTTAAATTACACTACATTGCGTTAAGATATTTTTGTCAGTCTTTTTCCTCTTTATTTACCTGTCTCACAATGTGATCCTGAATATTCATCAGGACAATTGCAGACATCTGGTAAGATGCAGGATCCTCCGTTAGAACACGGCGGCGAACAGATAGCTGTGAATGTAAAATAAAATTTAGTTTACTATGCATCTGAAATAATTCAACAAACTCTCAAAGATTGTAAAATCAGCATAGTTGGCAATTAACAAATCAGAACATTTATTTATGTTCAATAAACAATCCCGTGAGTTTAATGATTATATAAAAACACTCACCAGTCTCACAATGTGATCCTGAGTATCCATCAGGACAGCTGCAAGCATCTGGGGTGATACAGGATCCTCCATTAGAACAAGGTGTCAAACAGACAGCTGAAATGGTTAATAAAAAAGATTGTACAATGATTTATCACTGTGATGGCGCTTTAAAGAAATTCTAGAATATATAAATTCTGCAAATACCTAACAATCTCTCCCATATGGTTAGATTGGCATTTGATGGTATCATTGGTACAAACTCCAGCGTAAGAACAAGGTTAGAAATCGAAACCGTGTTGTTCAAGTCATGGGTGATCTAAGGAGACTATGAGAACGGGATCCACTCCTTATTAAGCACATCATGGTGCCATAAACATCAAGTGGATTAACGGATTACCAAATGTCACTGTCTTATACCGTAGCCCGTGAGACATTAACGATTGATCAGTTTGACGGCATACATGTATTGACATTTTCTGTTTTCCTAAGGCAATACTACGGGTATTTATATAACCGAGTTTGTTCTTTCTTTGAATCAGATAAAAACATGCGCCATGCACTATAACATGAACCCTATATTTCCCTTGTAGGTTGGTATTTCTTGCCCCCAAGACATATGATCCGTACGGACAGCTGCAGACATTTGGTGGGATAAAGTTCCACCATTTGAACAAAGTAGCAATTGTTGATAAAAAGATTGTTGTTGCCTTTTAAATGATTTGTTTTCTATTCTAGGTTTTAAGATTGGCACTTTTAAAAGAAATCCAAAAATGTATTTACGATATTCATGTACAATACTCACCGTTGTCACAACGTATTCCTGAGTATCCGTCCCGACAGCGGCAGACATTTGATGAGATACACGTTCCTCCATTTGAACAAGGTGGTGAACAGACAACTGAAAATTGTTGATGAAAAAAGAAAATACTGTTGTTTTATACAATGATTTATCTTCTGTTCCAGGTTTTAAGAATGATACTTGTAAAAAGTAAACCAAAAATTAAATTACAACATTCATGTACATTACTCACAGTTGTAACAACGTGAGCCTGAGTATCCATCCCGACAGTTGCAGACATCTGGTAAGATGCAGGATCCTCCGTTAGAACACGGCGGCGAACAGATAGCTGTGAATGTAAAATGAAATTTAGTTTACTATAACATCTGAAATAATTCAACAAATTCTCGAAGATTGTAAAATCAGCATAGTTGGCAATTAACAGATCAGAACATTTATTTATGTTCAATAAACAATCCCGTGAGTTCAATGATCACGTAATAACACTCACCAGTCTCACAATGTGATCCTGAGTATTCATCAGGGCAGCTGCAAGTATTTGGGGAGATACAGGATCCTCCATTAGAACAAGGTGGCCAACAGACAGCTGAAATAGTTAATAAAAAGATTGAACAATGGTTTATTACTGTGATGACGCTTTAAAGAAATCCTAGAATTCTGCAAATACCTAACAATCTCTCCCAGATGGTAAGATTGGCATTTGGTGGTATGATGGGTACAAACTCCAGCGTCAGAACAAGGTGTCGAACAAACGCTTGTTAACGTTTAAAACAGTTTGTATCACCGTGTTGTTGTATGACTTCAAGTCATGGGTGATCTAAGGAGAATATGAGAATGGGATCCACTCCTTATTAAGCACATCATGGTGCCATAAACATCAAGTGGATTAGCGGATTACCAAATGTCACTGTCTTATACGGAGCCCGTGAGACATTAACGATGTCTCACAGGGTATCATCACGATTGATCATTTTGACGGCATTCAGTATGTATTGACATTTTCTGTTTTCCCAAGGCAATACTACGGGTATTAATATAGCTGAGTTTGTCCTTTCTTTGAAACAGATAAAAACATGCGCAATGCACTGTAAACTCTATATTTCCCCTGAAGGTTGGTATTTCTAGCCCCCACGACATATGATGTGCGGTCGAAACCCGGTATAATCATGATAATAGCTCTTCATGTCCGTTACGACCCATCATATAAGGCCCTAAAAAAACCTTTAAATTTTAAGTCTTCACACATCTTTTCTCTCTAGTGTTATTGCTTTATTATTGTTGTTGTAATTTGTCTTTTTTGTATCTGCCCTGCACCATGTCGTGGTCAGTTTCACTGACCTAGAAATATGACCTGGGCATTTTGAGCAGCGCTTTCTATCTGGTGTTTTTTTTTTTGCTAACAAAGAGTAAAATTGTTTAACAATATCAAATCTCTTTTCTGGGTAAATAAAACAACGATGTTTTGAGTATCCATATGGACATCTGCATATATTTGGTGTTAGAACAAGGTAAGGAACAGAGCTGAAGTAGTTGATAAAAATATAAAATATTGTTGGTTCTTTTATTAATTTAAAAATCTGTTCTTGATTTGAAGATTGAAAACTGTAATCAAAAAATGTAATTGCGACATTATTTATATACAATACTCACCGATGTTACAACGTAATCCCGAGTATCCGAACGGACAGCTGCAGATATTTGGTGACGTACAATATCCATTTGAACAAGGCGGTGAACAAATAGCTGAAAATTGTTGATAAAAAGTAAAAAGATTGTTGTTTCAGTTCTTGATTTATCTTCTGTTCTAGGTTTTAAGATTTACACTTTCAAATGTAATCTAAGAATCTAATAGTATTCAAGCACAATACTCACAGTTGTAACAACGTAATCCCGAGTATCCGTACGGACAGCTGAAGACATTTGCGTGAGATACAAGTTCCACCATTTGCACAAGGTGGAAATGGTTGATAAAAAATATATAAAAGATTGTTGTTGCCTTTTAAGGATTTGTTTCCTGTTCTACAATGTTGTAGGTTTTAAGATTGACACTTTTAAAAGTAATCCAAAAATTCATTTACGATATTCATGTACAATACTCACCGTTGTCACAACGTAATCCTGAGTATCCGTCCCGACAGCTGCAGACATTTGGTGAAGTGCAAGTTCCACCATTTGAACAAGATGGTGAACAAGCAGCTGAAAATTGTTGACAAAAAGTACAAGAGCGTTGTTGCATAATAATGAATTATCTTCTGTTCTAGGTTTCAAGATTTACACTTTTAAAAGTAATCTAAAAATCTAACGGTATTTAAGCACATTTCTCACCGTTGTCACAACGTAATCCCGAGTATCCGTACGGACAGCTGCAGACATTTGGAGAGATACACGATCCACCATTTGAACAAGGCGGTGAACAAAGAGCTGACAATTGTTGATAAAAGAGAAAAGATTGTAGTTGCATTTAATGATCTTCTGTTCTAGGTTTTAAGATTGACAATTATAAAAGTAATCCAAAAAATCATTTACGATATCCATGTGTAATAATTACCGTTATAACAACGAAATCCTGAGTATCCGTCCTGACAGCTGCATACATTTGATGAGATACAAGTTCCACCATTTGCACAAGGCGGTGAACAAACAGCTGAAAATTGTTGATAAAAAGAAAAGACTGTTGTGTCATTTAATGATTTCTCTTCTGTTCTAGGTTTCAAGATTAACACTTTTAAAAGTAATCCAAATATTCAATTACGATATTCCTGTACAATACTCACTGTTTTCACAAAGTAATCCTGAGTATCCGACCGGACAGCTGCAGATGTCTGGTGAGGTACAACTTCCACCGTTAGAACAAGATGGTGAACAGATAGCTGAAATGGTTTGTGAAAGATAGTCAAAACAGGTCGGACATTCATAAACCCAAGCTACCACTCAAAACGTCGATTTTACGATTCTTTTAAAAATTGTGTTCAAACAGTGCAGTATATGTTCCTTTTCTACCTCTTTATTTGACACAATTGCAAATTTATGGTTTTAAATAATGTGATGGAATTCTAGCTGTAAAACATACATAAATGCTATAATTGAAAATAAACTTACGCTCACTTGGCACACTGCAAGTTTCTGGTGCGACACATACTTTGTCCCCAAAACAGGTACTTGAACAAATAGCTGAAAATCATTTCATTAGTATAATGTTAGTTTAACAGAATATTTCAAAAAATTCTTTAAAAAATCTCTTCCTGCATTAAAATGTTACCAAATAGTTGAAGATCGATGTATTGATAGCATGTACAAAGCTTTTACCCACAAAGAGAAAAACAATTCTTCTGACAAACAAGAGTCAAAGTTTAATTTATCATTTCATATTTTATAACTTTTTTTACATAAATGCGTTCTAATGCTATTCTATTATGTTAACAATTTTATCAACCTATTTCTCACGGAACATTTGACGCGACACATCGAAAGGTAAATCTTGGTCAGACAGAATTGAGTTATTGGTATCGGTGGACAGCTTGTTTATTCCCTCTTTCATATGGAACCAATCCGTGTTTTGGTTCAAAAGAGCCAAAATCATGTCAACCAAAATCACACTGTAGCAATCACAGTTTCCGAGTAAAACGCGATTTTAATCTTAAAAGATTCAAAATGTTCAATGCAGCCTGAAGAATGCTGTTGCATTATTGGAAATATAAGGACATGGGGTCAATTTATAGTTCTTATGACCTACCAAGTATTTGGTGCAACAAGTCTTTGTTTGTTATCGTATAATATAATGTATAACTCCAATGTATTTTCTAATAATAACGGAGACTTAGTGATGAAAAATTAGCACACATAGTACACAACATTGAGGAGTATTTAAAATGTTTGGTGATTTACAACACCAAGCATCCGTTATTGATTAGAAGATGCATTGGTAAAATTACCGTGGTAAAAGTGGAATGGTCCCTGGCGGTATATCACATTTTAAAATGTTTTAAGAGGTTTTCAATCTGTCATATACCGTCACAAAACACTCCACATTCATCACAACCCTATTTTTGTAAACTGGTGGGGCGTTGATGGGACATTTTTTCGTTTGCTTCCAAGCATTCTCTTGGCGCAGTCAAGCGTAACCAGGATATTTAATCGCCTGCTCTTCACTCTATTACATATACACATTCCATACGACTACTCAACTTGAGTGGTGAAGTGACCTTGACCCAGGCATTGTCAAATCAAATTCGACCTAAAAATCGCGTTTTTCGACCCACCTGTGTTGTTGCCTTACCCGTGCGTGAGGGGGTTGATCCCATTCGGTGCTCAATTTTACACTTAACTAGATTACCTATCAGATCTGACCAAAAGCAACATATGTTTCCCGATAGTTTCCTTATAAACGCCTTTTGAGATATGGCTGAATAATGTGTTTGTGCGGAAATACTTTAAACCGCTAGTGTATGTAATGGATCAATCACCTTGAGCACGATCGGATCCAAACTCTTTTATTCTAGTTTTCCCTTACAAATACGGCATTGTGGCTCTCAACCCTCGACTTGTTGCACACAATATCTGGTAGCTCAAAAGAACTATAAATTAAGAGTGATATATATATAACTTCCATTCATAGCAGCTGACATTTTTGATGTTAGAATTTCAATCAAATTTGTTAGACAAGGTTTACAGATACAATCGAAGTATGAGTAAGAAGTGGTTGAAACGGAAGTGTTTTGTGCGCAGGTGACTGTCCCACGTATACGGTATTTTTCGAGCAAGGAATGAATCCGACATGGTCATAAAATTTTTAAAATTGTCATAATACTTTTTCATACAAATCGAACTGATTTATTGAAAATACACTTTAAGGAACTAAAATTTTACGAGATTTCAAAATCGATCTCCTTACCTCTTTCAGTCATTTTCAACTTCAGCCAGCCGTATCTCAGAACTGACCTTGCAATATTTTACCTTTCAATGTCCACCGACAATATGATCAGAGAATACGTTTAGGGGGAAATTAAAATTTATATTCTCAACAGAGTTTAGTATATTTCATCTTGAGATGTACAGTAATAGTAGTGTTTTGCTTTGTACCGACAATTTGATCGTTTTTACTTTCATTATTTTTTACTCAATTTACTCTTAAGGGTACGAGGAATCCACATGCTCAGGAAAATGTGAATCCTAACTATTTTTCTATCATGAAAAGATAAATAGTTTCCACTGTCTTTGCGGGGACTCGAACCATGGATTATGGCAGGAATTAGTCATGCATTACGAAGCGAGCGCTCTACCGCTGAGCTATCAAAGCATTGTTGAGATCGTGAACTAAAATCTGAAACATAAACATTAGAATGCCGTTTTCTTTTGTTTACATAAAAATTGCAATTTTTGTCTCATTGGAATGCTCGATTTGTAAGTAAATTATGCGAATGCGTATATCAGACAAAATGTAGATAATGTAGATACTAAAATCAGGCTATTAACAGCTCAAACAAGGCGAACTCAGAGTCATAATTCACGCCTGGTTTATCGGGCAAAACAACGCGGGTTTATTACATTATTTTTCAAAATCAACACAACACATTTATAAAATATTATTTGTAATTCAATAAAAAGTATCAAGCCTACAATCTGTCAAAATTTGAAAACAAGCGAATCGTTCGAACATCATAAGATTTTAAGTTTTCGGCGAAAAAGGTGTACATTTTTCGAAGTAGTTTATTGACATAATTTTGACCTTGATAATAGACGTAAAATCACTACTTAAGTCTTATGTATAAACTAGAGACTCTATTACATATGTACGCCAAAAATTGTATTATTCTGATATGTGTAAGTAGGTAAAACGTTGCAGTAAAGATGCCGTTGGCAAAAATGGCACCCATTTAGGGACCGTAGCCTTAAGAACGTTTAATAGTCACCACTTACGTATCGTGCATGTTAATCCTGTATAACCAGTTGGACAGGTACACACATTAGGTGCTGTGCAAATCCTATTATTACTGCAGGCTGGTATGCACTCAGCTAAAGATATAAAAAAGCAGTTTAGAAAAGCAAAGTGTTTTGTATGGGGTAAGATATTCAATATATTATTAAAGCTGTTTTCATATAAACTTATCCTTAAAATAATACATACAAATTAATATGTAGATATACCCAATATCACAATACACGCGTATGTTGACGTTGAGTATTAACAGACATGCGGGAAGATGTTAGAAATGCCAAGTTTATTATTTATACCGTACTGAGAATTGTATTTTTTTAGCTATCTATTTCCATGATCGATAACTAAAGACTAAAAAAAAAAAGGATGGCTCCTGCGCCAATAGGGAATACGCAAACGCCATTTGAAGATTGTGTGCACAAGCGCTGGAGTTTCAGCTTTCATTTGACACCCTTTTTCTGACAATTGACTGAGAAACACCGAAGTTATGAACATTTGAAAACCCTCGAGGTCGTTTTTAAAAAGTTGCAAATTTCATTTTTCGCACCGTACAAACCAATAACACAAGATTAAAGAACAATATGAGGAGAGTGAGTTTGGTCGCAGAAGCGCGCGGTTTTTCGAAAGCATGCATCATGGGGTTCCAAGCATCATCCATCAAGATATTATTTTTTTCATCTTGTTAATGATGAGAAACGATCTAAACTTCAGA
>JXSR01S008007.1:6291-21366 GCA_000969725.1 Ophiothrix spiculata
ATTTTCTAAGTAATTGCTTTAATCTTTATAGATCAATTAAATTTGTAATTGGCTGATATCTTTTCAAAGATTTGATGAATTATTAATAAAACTCATCTGATTGCTAAGCAACTGTTTGGCAAAATCATAAATTTTCTTTCCGTTATAATTTATTAAGTTTTTGTCTGGTAGTAAAGTGTCTATGATTTAAATGAAAGTATTTTTAGGGTGACCCCAAACAAATCATTATGTACATGTATATAACATTAACAAATTATCATGGATATAACAAATATCCTTAGGAACCTGCCAGAAATATGGTAAGACAACTTGACAAGACAAATTCTCATTTTTCCATTTTCGCAACCTTTTGTCTGCTTTTGTTTTTGTAACCTTCATTCTGTCTTCTGATTTTTCAGTTAATTATGAAATCTCTACGCCATTTTCTTTCTTTATCACTCTATCTAAAATCTATATTTTAAAAATTGAAGATATTTTCTTCTATCAAGATCAACAAGATCACAACTTTGTGTTTTTTGTTTTTATCCCAGTTCTGTGCCACCCGCAAAGGAGTTCAGCAAGCAGCAGGGATCTTGGTTAAAGAGGCTAGATTTATCCTGAATGGTCAGCACAAACAAAGACTACAGAAATGTGCCAATATGCTTAGAGAATCAAAACTCAGAGGTAAAGAAGATATACAGCTTTAGTATACATGTACCATATTATAAGTATATAGCTGTGAAGTTTCTTGACATTTTAATTGTGTTTTATCGGCCTATTGATTTTACTTAATATGTCACAAGAAATGGACCCAAATGACATTTCATTTTCAAATACTGTAAGATCACAATGCTCCAGATTTATTTATCAACATTTTCCTTGTGAGATCAAAATTACAACTTTATAAAGTTATTTAGGGTTGAGAAGGCTGTATCTGCAAGAAGAAAAAAAAAGAGCCACAAGGCCGTATTTGCACCTTTATTGCATGTGCAAATACGGCCTTGTGACTCTTTTTTTCTTCGTGCAGATTCAGCCTTGTGGCTCTCAACCCTCCTTATGTACAAGTTCCTTTAGTTAGCTTTATAGGTTCCTTCTTGAATTTGAAGTCTAAAAGCACATTTCAAACAGTAATGTGAATGGTTCCATCAGAAGATAACCATTTACAGCCGGTGCATGTTGGATTTGTATATTACAGGCCCATTGAGGTTCCTTAATAATTATGTCGCAAAAAGTGGACCCTAATGACATATCATTCTCAAACTACTGCATGCTTTGAAACAAGATCACAAGGTTTAGCTTAAATGATTTTCTTTTCTTACATTACCATGTAATATCAAAAAGGCAGCTTCATTGAATATAATTTATGTAAATATTTTCACACATGGAGAACTGAAGAAAATATCCCAGATTTAGATATTTCCGTCAGATGTGTATTTATTATATCAAAGATGTGCAATTCAGCTGTAGATAACTTCTTGAACTGCTATATTGATTGAATTCCCATTAGATCTTCTCATACATGGTGTTGGATACCATCATGCAGGGCTAGACTTCCAAGACAGAAAGGCAATTGAAGAACTGTTCATCAAGGGTGATCTACCAGTCTTGAGTAAGTAAGAAATGCAAAGCTGATGTTGTTGAATTATAAAATAAAAGATAAATCTCAATTAGATAGATAGATACTGAGTAACAGGGTTGTAATGACTCGACTCGATGACTCGACTTAGACTTGGACTCGACATTTTGTCAAGACTCTTCTTGAGTCACCACCTCTGGATAACTAGACTCGACTTGAGACTCTATACCCTCTTGACTCGACTTGACTCGAGACTCGACGTGGTCAAGACTTGAGACTTGACTTACCGACTCGAATCACAACAAACTGACTTGAAACAATCATTTGTGACTCGAAATACATATAATAAAATAATTTGGAGAGAACTTTTTCCTTGAGCCTTGATATGAGTGAGTAAGAAAGGCATCAACAAGCCTTTTGTCAATAACATTGGATGTTCATTTATTTTGTTTAATTTACAGATGTATTGAAATAACTATATTTAAAGATTCATGAAATGTTGCCACGTTTCAGTACTTTGAACGAGCCACTCGTAAATTACTAATGTGGGGAAAATTTCCACTTCAGGTCTCAATGCTTTCTGGATTATTTACAACTGTCACAAACCACCACAAATTAACCTAAACGCATGCATAATCATCAACAATATCTGTTGGTTGTTCAATTTTTTGGGTTGTCAAAAACGTAAATGCTTACCGATATCAGCCTTAATACTGAGATGTTAGGATGAGTATTTGTTCCTTATGGCCATAACATACTAGAAAGGTGCAACTAGCATCTAGTTTAAATTAAGACACTACAATAATTCTAACCAAATGCTAGCATGTTAAAATTTCCTATTGTAGTGTCTTTGTTAGCATCTAGCTTGACTCTAGCCGCATCTTGGTAGTATTTCATGGGCATCACAAATTCAACCAACTTGGATAAACAATTATACAATGAATGTGTTTGTTTTTTAGTGGCAACAAGTACACTAGCAATGGGAGTGAACCTGCCAGCACACCTTGTAGTCATCAAATCCACACAACATTACGTTGCAAGTACATACGCTGAGTATAGTGAAACTCAGATACTACAAATGATTGGCAGAGCTGGCAGGCCTCAGTTTGATACATCAGCTACAGCAGTGATAATGACTAGAAATAGAACAAAGGTAGGTAGATACGTCTCTACATGTGAATATGTCAGAAATAAAAACTTGAATTAACCGGCCGATTGGCGCACTTTTCAAGCTTCATATCAGGCATTCATGAAATGGTTTTTCTACCTGCTTACAAGCATTCAAAAAGTAACATTTTCACAAAATGTGTTCCTTTATATAAATATAATCAGCATTTATTTCATCAATGCATAAAAGCCAGTTTTCAGGAAGTTTATTTGTTCAAATTCACTCATTTTAAAGCTTTTATGCCAAAATTTATGCACATGATAAGATTATTTTTTGCAAGTTTCAGGACTTTTAGTTTTATGACTGCCATCTACAGAAAAATATTACCTTGAAAAAGATTTGATATCAGGTTAGGCTAAATATACTTTTTGTACGTACCAAACATTTGGTTGTGTCGTCACCAAATAAATGTGATTGAATAAAAAGTATACCGGTAACAAACATTTGATGCTGGATTAATGACTTAAATTTGTTTTTCAGAGAAAATATGAGAGTCTGCTTGGAGGACAGGAAGAAATTGAGAGTGGGTAAGATATATGATGCATAAACTGCTTACTATTGGTACCGTACAGACTCGTTGTTTGTACAAGCTATATATTTGTGTGTACGCCGATCAACTTACTTGCTGGACATGGGGAAGCGGGTTAGTGTAGCGGTATTTTCCTCGCTTTGCACCAATGAGTTCCCGGGTTCGAGTCCCGCGCCCGGCGCTTTATGTGCATTTGGTTTTCAGTCCAAGCTCGCTTCCGCAGGTTTTTCTCCGGGTCCTCCGGTTTTCCTCCTGTACTAAAACTGAATATTAAAGTAAGATCTATAGGACCCCAATGGAAATAAGCTTCATTAGAGGCTTTCTTGGGTTATCCTTGGCTATCAGCCTAAAGAATTCTTTCTTTCTTTCTTTCTTTCTATCTGTTTTGCATGGGAAATATATATGGTCTTTTTATGATACTTGGTTATATGTGACTAGTCCAAACATATCATCGCAGAAATTGGAGGTAAACATTTAAGATATGTATTGCTTGTAGTGAAATAAATAAATATTAGCACGCAACCAGGATGCAATGTTGGGTTACTACGCACCCACGCAGCATCAGTCCATGCATGGTGCAAATTTTTAAAGTAAGATCTATAGGACCCCAATGGAAATAAGCTTCATTAGAGGCTTTCTTGGGTTATCCTTGGCTATCAGCCTAAAGAATTCTTTCTTTCTTTCTTTCTTTCTATCTGTTTTGCATGGGAAATATATATGGTCTTTTTATGATACTTGGTTATATGTGACTAGTCCAAACATATCATCGCAGAAATTGGAGGTAAACATTTAAGATATGTATTGCTTGTAGTGAAATAAATAAATATTAGCACGCAACCAGGATGCAATGTTGGGTTACTACGCACCCACGCAGCATCAGTCCATGCATGGTGCAAATTTTTAACTTGGTCAAATGAGTAAATAGTCCTGTACTTCTTTAATCTATGGTTTTACCTTACTGAGTATTTGTTAAAATTTTTCCTACTTATGTTAGGCTACACAACCATCTGATTGAACATCTGAATGCTGAAATAGTGTTGCACACCATCAATGACATCTCCATCGCTATAGAATGGCTCAAGTCTACTTTCCTATTTGTACGCCTCAAGAAGAATCCTGCACACTATGGGCTACCAAAGGGGTTGTCTGATGAAGAACTGGAGAAAAGACTACAAGGTAAGCTGGCGAGTACTGTCAACCATACATAATTGAAATAATCTTTTGGTGGAAATGGCATAGGAAAATGTGTATAAAAATTTAGAAATATTATTTTTTAGCTCAGAGTACTGGATATTACATTTAAGGTGTTTCACGGGGTTTGTCATTTTATCCTTGATATATAAATGTCTATCAAACCAGTTGAACCAACTTACAGGGTGAAAAGTTAACATTTGTGCCTTTCATCATTAACACTGGATACCAATGATGCACATTGGTTGAGACTGGTTTGATGGGCCTTAATTGGGGACATGGGTTAGAAAGGGTTCAAATTACGCATGTTTAATAAAAAAATCATTTCAGCTTTGCTTCATGCCTTTTATCTTGATATTTCATGTTTTTATTGCATGTTTTCAGCTTTGTGTATTGTTGCTTTTGATTTATATACTGTGGTCCTAATGAAATGATAATGTATGGCAAATATATTACTAAATCAGGCTTTGAGTTTTGAGGCGCGCGAGTGCGATCGCGCACCTACGCGCGCCTTAAGTCACCTACCCTTGTGCGATTTATCGCGCACCTCAAATTTTTGCCGTGTAAAGAAAACAATCAAATGTGCCAGGTTTAGAACAATTCGGAGACAAATCATGTGAACCCATGATGTTGTTTGAAAGGAAACATTCCCAAAATTTAATCCAAAATGTTTAATTAAACGTCTTGCATGTTTACAATACTTTAATTCACCATTTGTTGCCACAAAATTGCGAACAAATCTAGTTAAAGTCGTCGCGGTTATTTTTGTTTTTTTCCGTTCCGAGAACCGGTGCCGTCAATGTAAAGGCGGGATATCCTGTGGACTATTTGGATGTTCAATGGCGCTGCCCTGAATGGAGATATCACGTTGTTTACACGCACAGGGCAGTAAAATATTCGCCAGAGAAACAAAGTTGTGTTGATCAGTGACTTAATATATTTAATAAACGGGGTTTAAAGACAATATTTTGATCACATGTTATTTTTGTAAGTCATAAATTGTATACAAATTTGCCAGGAAACGTAGTTTATTACAGGTGCAAAATTCAACAGTCATGACGGTTAAACTAACGTGTGTGTGTTTAAATCGTTTATGCAATTAGCAACTATTAGCCGTAAACTCCCAGGCCTAATAATGTTGTTATATAAATTTCATTTCTTTTATGTTTTATTAAATTTCCCTTATTTTACTTGCACTTGCATTGATGCTCTTTTACAATAACAAGGTCAAGGTGCCTTGATGCCCTTTCTGATTAGCTGAAGTTGCCGAGATGCCTTGCAAAATGCTTAGAATAGAAGGCATTTTTCATTTGCCCTTTGAAAATTGCCTTGCCCCTCAACTACCTTAAAATTTACCCTGGGTCCAAAGGTTACATTCTATATTAGAATGTAACCATTTTGGAAGGACCACTAGTATTACCTTTCTTGGTCAGCACCCTCTCCCTTGGGGTAATAGCACACCTAAGCATTCACCCAAGTGCAATTTATAGCACACGCCATAGCACACCTAAACATTCACCCGAGTGTGTTTTTGAGCACACCTGCAATTTTCAAAACTCAAAGCCTGCTAAATCTGAGTGTTTGTGATATTCTTTGACCTAACAGGTTTGAGTAGTTATACATATTGTATAAAACATTAAAATTATAATGTACAGCAAATTTATTACTAAATCTGAGTGTTTGATTTTCTTTGACCTAACAGGTTTGAGTAGTTTTCATTCATGAATGCATTATATAAGGGAAAAGATGATGTTTGTCTTACTGACTCTCATGTGTTCCATACTTTGTTTAATTTGTCATAGATATGTGCGTCAAAGACTTAAACCTGCTTGCCAAATACAGATTAGTTCACATGGATGGTGAAACCATGGATCTGAAACCAACAGGTAATAATTAGCTTATTCCTCATTAACCCTGACCGCACCAAACATCAAAAAATCACAATCCACATAGTTAGGAAAATCGTTAGAAAAAAGACACAATACATCATAGACCGGAGTTAGCAATGGTCACGAAATCGCTGCCATGGCAGAGTTTACTTGGTGGCTTGACATAGTGATAGTTGGGTTGGGATGCGAGAGGTCCCGGATTTGAACCCAGGCGGAAACCTGCCATTTTTAACTTGCGGATTTCCAAGGAGAAATGCTCAGTACAGTTAGGGTTACCTGAATGTTTGGGTTTTTTTGACTAGCACCTAAAAGCTGACCAGATTTATAGTTTAAAGAAGACCAATTTCAGTCAGTGAGATTCAGTAAAATAGCCTTTAAACCAATTAAAGTTATCAGAAAATGCATCACTGACCCATTTTGCAGACAATAGTATGCCTAAAGCTAATTAAACAACTTCATTAAATATATTTAAGGACTGATTTTACTTTATCAACTAGCATTTGTAATTGAAATAGCAATAAAGACTGCTTTCAAGATGTAGTTTAGGCATGATGTATAAATATTGCCAATCAAGAAGGAAAATCACAGAGTTCTTTTTCTTTATCATGTTTCAGTTTTAAACATCTATGAAGCCTTTTAGTTTGCAGACTTCTTCTGTAACTTACAGTCATATCCATTGCTATATACCATACCCTGCGTCACAATTCTTCAAACAATGTAAATAAGCATCCAGGGTGCATGGCCATATTGTTTATGAACATGAACAGTACCCTGCAATTTGATCAATTTTGTCCAAAGAAATTTTAGCAGAGACTTTAATCATTATTAAACTTCATGATTTATATTGTTTTTATTTCCAGAAACTGGCCGACTGATGGCCAGATACTGTATAACATTTGACAGCATGCAGATGTTCAGCAAGATCAGTGGAACAGAAACCATTGAAGAATTGGTAAGATAACAAACATCTTAATATTAAGATGGCTGCTAGAAATCTACTATTGCCATCTGCATCCCTGCTACTCTAGCATAGCTTGTTATTTAGGTATTCGAACACGCCACAGTGTTTGAACACCTTTCAACAACGAAAAGCTTCCTAAAACGTATGAATTAAATTCTAAATATTTTCAATTTAATATACAGGCTTACTATCTTCATAAAAATATTTAGCATAATCTGAAGCAAAGTACTAGTTTGTGAATGTTTGCTGCTTTGACGTTTTCAATTTTCCCAAGCACTGGGCTTTTGCACGTACTATAAGTGCCCGACGCGCATCCGTAAACGCTGTGCCTTGTGTGACCCCCTAATTTGAATATCAACTGTGGATTCATCACAAATCAACAACGGTACGCTCCTCTATAAGGAGATACAGTGAGTTGTTGAATTGTAATTCATACATTCCGGGTTAGGTTTACGCATTGAAACAACCAATTTAAATCATCTAATCAGCTCTCTATCTAACAGTAACACTGGAAAACTTGAACAAAAATAAATGGATATTGTGCAGAAGTGCAGTTGTCCGGCCAACTCACTCGGCTTCACATTGTAAGAATTGGCAAGTTTTACTTTGGCACACTGTGTATTATTTTTCTTGCTGTATCAGGCTTTTAAAATTAGCATTCAGGATGCAATAGCACAATCTAAAATGAAGATCAACTGAACTTAGTCTTCTCGCATCATTTCATATTTCAGATTGTTATGTTAGCAGATTGCAAAGAGTTTAGTGATATCCAGTTACGAGTGAATGAAAGAAGAACACTGAACATGCTGAACAAAGATAAGAATAGAGCTACCATCAGATACCCAATGAACGGCAAGATCAAAACTACAACTATGAAAGTCAACTGGTAAGTAGGAATATTAACCCTAACACGTTTGACCACTTCTTCATTTAAAAACTATCTTCTTGGAAATCTGCAAGTCCAAAATGACCTGAATTCGAAACTGGGACCTCGCACCCCATGCAATCCAATTATCGCTATGTCAAACCACAGCAGGTGCTGCCATGACAGCGATTTTGTTATTATAGCTAATTCGGGTGTTTGACTTATTTGGACTTAAATACTATGCTAATGACATTTTGCATTCTGTAGCCATGTATTAAACATAATTTGCATAATATGCTTAATGCTGCTTTCATACTTATTGTCGCTTTGTGGCTTTGTAGCTTTGTCGCTTGCTTCGTTTCACACTTTTGTAGCTTTGCAGATTTGCCGCTCCATGTTGCTCTGAAAGTTGAATTCATTTCAACTCGAAAAATCTTGTCGTGCTACAAAATTTTGCCGATATCGATTATCTCAGCGACATGTAGCTATGCCACTACGACAACCGGAGCCGGCAAGTTTTTGCAACAAATATACGTCGTGCAGCGACAAAGCTACAAAACTACACGGTATGAAAGCAGCATAATTGTTACTTTAACTGTACATGTACTTATACCAAGATTTTGATTTTGAACAATAATACCATAACCCGGTTGAATTGATATTCATATTTATGGTTTAATATTTTTCAGTCTGATGCAAGCTACCCTTGGATGCTTAATAGTTCAGGATTTCACTTTATCACAAGATTGTGTCAAAATCTTCAGAGTTGGGCAGAGAGTTACCAGATGTGAGTATGGATGGTCTAGATTAATATATGCTGGTACCAACCCATAAATACTGAAATGGCTTGTACATGGGGTGGCTTTAGGGGGCTGACACTCCCTTCCCCTGCAAGATTGTAAAAATCATATATAATCAGCATGCTTTTAATGAATTTTAGCATTCATCCCCCTCATAATTGGCAAATCCCCTTTAGCCCCCGCAAAGAAGAAAAATCCTGGACACGCCAGTGGGTACCCTTGGTGTCTGTACTTCACTGTTACAGTAGCTCAAGTACCACTGGTAACGGCTGATCATAATTAGTCAGAATTTTGAGCAGTAGAATTACACACCTTGGGTTTCTCACTTACCCTTTATAACTATACTGCAATCGCTTATGAGTGGAAGGCTGTTGAAAAGAGGTTGACATGTGCGACTCCTGTGTGACCCAATGCGTTCGACTACGCGTTGCAAGAAATTCATGCAGTCACCAATACATCATACATGTATCATTGTATGTCTTTGATGCTCAAAAACAAATTAATGCTGTCAGGAGTTGTGCGATATATAAGACATCGGAGACCAGCGTAAGATTAATGCGGGTGCAGGCCCTTGAAATGAATAGGAGCCTATGTTAATGTAAATACCCTTGTTTAGTGATGAAGGAGCTGATGCATTCATGTTATTCCTTGCATAGGTCTGATGGAATTTCTCCAGCAACGCCAGCATTTCAAAGCCTTCCTCAATAGTGCTATCATTTCCAAGTGCTTTCGTGCCAGGCTTTGGGATAACTCCAAGTTTGTAGCAAGACAAATAGACAAGATTGGTCCCACGTTAGCCTCTGCACTTGTGAATGCAGGAATTGTTACCTTCCAGAAGATTGAAGACACCAATCCAAGGGAGCTAGAGTTGGTATGTAATATTTATTGTACTTATAAACCACTTCGACATGTAATGCCACATTTAAATCAGTGCTACTGTGGCGCCATATCCACTCATCCAAGTCAATGTTTGGTTTTCTCACAAAACCTTTGCAATTAATAAATACCCTCACCATTCAAATCCTTACTATGACGGCAAATATGAATGGGCACCAGCCAGCCCGAAGGTTGGGGTGGGCGGTGCCTGCTTACCAGAAAAAAGAAGGTGCGAGGAGTCATCCCGGGCAGCATGACGGGAAGCCTGATGAGCGATTCGGGGTGAGGGTAGGAAGTTGGACTGTGGGAAGTTTGAAGGGGAAAGGAGCGGAGATATGTGAAGAGCTGAGGAAGAGGAGAGTGGATGTGTGCTGTTTACAGGAGGTGAGGTAGATAGGGGAGGGGGCTAGGATGTTGGGGGTAGAGGATAGAAGGTACAAACTGTGGTGGGTGGGAAATAGCGATGGACTGGGGGTGTGGGAGTTTTGGTGAAGGAGGAATTGTGCGAGATGGTGTTGGAGGTGAGAAGGAGTGACAGGGTGATGACAGTTTTGCGGAGGAGGTAGTGAGGTTGATATGCGGATTTGCTCCGCAGAGTGGTAGGAGGCTTGAAGAGAAGGAGCAGTTTTATGATGAGATGGCAGATGAATGGGATGTGCAAAGTGAGGGGGAATTCTCCTATGTGGTGGTGATTTTAATGGGCATGTAGGGAAAGGGAGTGATGGATTTGAAGGCGTCCATGGAGGGAACTGTTATGGGGTGAGAAATTTGGAAGGAAGGACTTGTTGGAGTTTTGCGATCAAAATGACCTAAGTGTAGCTTGTACTTGGTTTAGGAGAGAGGACAAGAGGAAAGTGACGTTTAGCTGGGGGGGGGGAATGAGATGGAGATTGACTTTGTGTTAGTAGGCAAGGAGAAGAGAAAATTTATGAAGAATGTTAATGTGATTCCAGGGGAATTGCAGCACAGGTTGGTGGTTGCAGATGTGGACAAGAGGAAGGTGAAAAAGGTGGTGAGGAAGGTTGTGACAGAGAGGAGGAGAGTATGGAAGCTGAGAGAAGAAGAGACAAGAAGGACATTTGAGACGAGGGTTGGGGAGCTTGTGGGGACTGATGTGGCTGATTCGTGGGGTTGTTTTAAGGGAGGGGGTGTTGCAGGCATGTGATGAAGTATGTGGGGAAAAGAAAGGAAGGAGAGACAAGAAAAAATACAGGATGGTGGAATGAGGAGGTGAAAGAGGCGATAGGAAGAAAAAAGGAGGCATACAAGGATATGAGGATGCTACGGAAGAGAATAAGGTGAGGTATAAGAGGCTGAAGAAGCGGGCAAAGAAAGTTGTTGCGGGGGCTATGAGGAAGGAGGCTGAGAAGGGGCTGAGCGAATTGAGTGAGAGCCCAAATAAGGAGTATAAGATTGTGAAGGTAATGAAAAAGGAAGGAAAGGATGTCGAAGGGGGAAGATGTATGAGGGGTAGTGATGGAAAGTTGAATTTTAGTGAAAGAGATAGAGGTAGAGTCTGGAAAGAGCATATGGAGAGGATTATGAACGAGGAGAATGAATGGGATCGGAAGGTGGAGGCTGATGTGGTGGAAGGGCCAGTTGATAGGGTCAATAGAAAAGAGGTGGTGAAGGCAATTAGCATGTACCGTCAGGAGATCAAAAAAAGATCACAATGAGCAGATAAAACAGCAATGTGATGTGGCATAAAAATACAGTGTTCCAAAAATTTACAAATATAAAGTAAGATAAAAAACACATCAAAAATGTAGACACAAAAATGAAAAAGTAAAACCACAGGGAACCATCTGTGCTTAAAATAGAAGCAAAAGTTGATAAAAAAACGGCATTCCCTGTCATTGTTCATGGTAAAAAGTCACAAGATACTGTTAAAAAGGTTCCAGTTAAGTTAATCAAAACATATGTGTCTTAAGACCTTTTTTAAACAGCGGAAGGCGATGGTAATTTTGGGAAACGGAGGTGTCTTGACAAACTTTGAGCTGATGTGAACTAACTCGGTTTTAGAATCTTTCAGTACTTGTCTGTTTGCAGTCGTCCATGCCTTTACGTCTCTCAGACACAGCTCAAGACGCGAGATAGCGAATTCGCGTTCATTGGGATGCATGACAATGTACATTTGCGTGTCGTCAGCATAGGTCATAAAGTTGATAATGTGGGCACTTATTACATCACCAAGTGGAGCAGAGAAGAGCGTAAATAACATCGGTCCATTCACCGATCCCTGCATGCGGTACACCTTCCTCCATCAGAATATTATCAGACAATTCACCGTTGATGTCGACAGCTTGAAAGCGATTTTCAAGATAAGATCTATACCACTTCTATGCTGTTCCTCCAATCCCATAACGATCACGTAACCGATTTAGCAATACTGGATGGGCAAGCGTATCAAACGCTGCTGAAAAGTCTAAGAGAACAAGGATCACTTCCAGATGTGTATCAGCGGCAGAAAGAATGTCATTTTGAATCCTCAGAAGAGCGGTCTCCGTAAATTTTCTATAGGCCGATTGGTTTTTGGCATACAGATTATTCTCAACAAGATACTGGGTAAGCTGAGAAACAGCAACATGCTCAACAGTCTTTGAGGGCATTTTCACGAAAAAGTGGACATGAGAAAAATATTGAAAAAAGGATGTAACTATTCAATGAAAAATGCTACCATCATATATTTGGTATCAAAAGAAAGCTATTTTGAAGCTCTTTAAAATGAACCTAATTTTGAAAAGACTGAACAAAGATGTCTATGAAATTTCTTTAAAAAACCTAATTTTTGGTCAAATTTCTTGATTTTCATAATGAAAAGTAGTAATTTTTTTTTATTTTTTTCAATCCATTCTTGGTTGTTTTCTTGGGTGCTATTGTTCCAAATGGCTTAAATAAGGATCAAATTTACACATGAGGTTGTATTTTTTGTTTATCCTGACCAGGCTTTACGGTTCAGTGCACCCAAAAATCAGCGGACAAATTGTCCTTCCGTTACCGTCCTTCCGTGACCATGATCCCTTCGCATTTCGAATTGTTAAAACATAACCGTAGGGAATATTTTGATGTGGAATGTGGCAAACTATTGCAGAAACACCAAGCAATGCATTCAGTAACTTTGAAATAAAATTCCTTCAAAACTTTCATACAAATTTTCAAAAATGTACTCAAGGTGAAAAACCATGTCCATTTTGCTGTCCTTCCGTGACCGACCTCATTAATATGTATATTTTGCGACAGAGGAATTTTTATGAAAAAATTCCTGTTGAATATGAATGCTTTCAAGTATACTCAACTAAATATGGAATTAGTTTTATTTTATCCAATTCAATTTTGGCAATGTATGTGTTTGAAATACAGAAAAATTCTGTGATTGTCCTTCCGTTACCGTGAAAATGCCCTTGAGGGAAATTTCAGATTGGATATTGGGCGATAGTTTTTCAGCTCATTTCGATCCATGTTTGCCTTTTTAATGAGCGGAGTAACTTGTGCGGTCTTAAGCGACTGATGCATTATCCCATACAGAAGAGATGAGTTGATAACGCATGTGAAATGTGGTAACAAAAGATCCAGGCATCTCTTCATAACTGTAGCTGGTAATGGATCTACCGAAGAAGATTTGATTGCAGATTTGATCAAAATTTCACGCACTTCGTCAACTGTAACCTCTTTGAATGCAAGAAACCGGCAATGACACTCACCTACAATTGATACTGAAAGCTCAGGGGGTTTGATGTTATCAAGAGTATCCAGCAACTTAGGGACTTTACTCCTGAAAAATTCAGAGAAGTCATTAGCAAGTGATTTGTCATTGATATGATCAGGTAAAACATTCGCAGAAGCTGACTTGCTGAGACTATTGACAGTCTTAAAAAGCTGGCGGTCATCACAAGACTTGATCTTCTCACGATGGTACTCACATTTCGCTTCTTCCAATTGTTTACGATAGTCTTTACATTTCTGGTCATATATCTGCCGATCAATTTCCAACCCTGACTTGAGCCATTTCCGCTCAAGCTTTTGTTTTTTACGCTTGACATGTCTTAAATCATCACTAAACCAAGGTGCATTTGGTCTCAAGACAATAGACTTCGTCTTGATTGGAGCATGAGCATCAAGTATTCCCGAGAGGACAGATTCATAGTCTTCAACAAGCATAGAGGGATCTCTGTTAGCGTCAATGCGTTGATTGCTGGTGCATAACGACGAGTTTTTAATGTCCCCGCAGTATTTCTCAAAATTAATTGCACGAAGATTACGTGAGCGAACCTCTACTTTAACTGATGGTGGTTTTTGAACATCTAGGAAGCATTTAACAGCCTTATGATCCGACGACAACCTGTTAAGGACTACAACACCAGACACAACATCCTCAGTATATCGTGAGATGATCAGATCTAACGTATGGCCGTGACGATGAGTAGGCTGCTGGACATGTTGTTGTAATCCAGCAGAATCAAGAAGGTACAAAAAACCAATTGCCTCGCGATCTTCAGCATCATCCACGTGAAAATTCAGATCACCAGTGATTAGAAGATTACCGGGAGCGATAGTCAGCACTTCTAATTATTGCGAAAATTCATTCATAAACATTGTCACAGTCAGTTTATTCTCAGTGGAAGGTGGAGGGCGATAAATTGTGATAAGTCTGATTGATGAAATCCATTTGAGATAATGCAAGCCATATACAGGGATTCATTTTTGAAAACTGCTGAAGAGCTATAAATTGTTCTCCTGAAAGGTTCAAGGAGAGTTGTCAGGAGAGTGATTTGAGGTCACACCATTAGATATTAACTGGTTTTGGAAGTTTGAGGTGAGCTAAATATTGCTTTCCTAAGAGGCCCTTTAGGCGAACAGAGGAGAGCAATCACTCTAGCTCGCCTTAAAAATGAAGGCCTGCATATATTCGAATGACTTGAAGTTTTGGGTTTTGTTAAGTTTCATTTCAAAACCTTTGTGTACAAGAAGACAAACACCTCCCCCTTTGCGACCGATGCGAGGACAATGGTGAACTACATAATTAGGTAGAGTGAAATTGATATCGGCAATGGGAATTTCATCGCGCTCATTGCCGTAAAACCAAGACTCGGTAATTGTCAACACATCAAGTTTTTCATCAATTATCAGATTTGAAATTGAAGTAGTCTTATTTTTAGCTGATCGAGAATTCCACGAAGCAGGACGGGCTTTACTTAATAGTTATCATATCATATCATTTTATTCGCCAGGTACATATAAATA
>JXSR01S008007.1:29597-40260 GCA_000969725.1 Ophiothrix spiculata
AATAATTTACTACTATGCAAACCTAAATATAAATTGAATGAAGTTGTTAATAGTAGCAGCTACTTGAGACAACAAACTGGCACCTGGTTAAACAGATACAACACAAGGGCAATAGCATGTATAACTTTCATTCCTTAATAAAAACAAGTTTCAAACATTCAAAGTTGGGTTTCTATCAAATAATGACACGTTATAATGGACTACACCAGAAATATGTGTAGTCGTAAGGGTCCATTTACAAACACTTGTAAAGGGGCTGATGCAATAAAATGTTATTCCCGGAACTTTAAGGGCCTTCCTGCCCTCAAAAACTTTGAAGGCCTTCCTTTTTTGCCCCCCCCCCCCTTTTTTTTACATCAGACCCATTCTTCTGGTGTTAGTTAATGGACCCTATCCTTATGGCTATAATTAATGTATAAAGGCCAAACCATAGTCGGCCTCTGAACAAAATTTTTCCTACCAAACATTTGGTCGTGACATCACCACATATTTGCCATCGAATTTAAAGTATGAACGGGTAACAAACATTTGGTCCAATGTATATTGCAATTCAATAACATATACAATCTAGCGCGATATTGTATTTGGTCTCAACTCGGTGTTGATGTAATTTTGTTTGGAGTTACTCGTCCTTTTGACGTCACAACCAAATGTTTGGTAGGAAAATTTTGTTTTGAGGCCGACTATAATTTGGCCCTAATAGTCTCTTGTAATAGTAGTTTGATATCCTTCCTTTGTTGTGTTTCATGCCATGTTTTCACATTTATTTGTGAAGGTACTGAAAGCAAGCCAAAGAAGACTACCGAACAGACTAGTTTAGGACAAGATTCTGTCAACAGAAATTCCAAATTAGATGGCTACATCTCACAACTACATGCAAAGACACACAGCATGCCAATGACGCCAAATCTAAAGCGACTTAGGGTGAGTGAGTTCTCTTTGGGCAGATGACAATTGAGCTTGATACACAACGTGAACAGGCAAAATCAGCCATGAGAATTGTCAGGAAATTTCCAGATTTCAGGACTTTTTTTTTGAAAAATTCCTAGATACAAAATTAGAGCAAAATCCTCATTTTCAGGAAATTTGAGGATTTTCAGGACATTTTGTTAGTAATGCCTAAAAAAATTATGTTTGTTTGCCCTCCGCGATCGACCCTAAAATGCCAAAAATTCGGGTCGGGTATTTTAGTTTATTTATTTTTTTCTTCAAACATGTACAATATAAAAACTCAATATTTTCGATGGAAAACTTAAAATTTAGCAGTATAAATTCACACTTAGTAGTATAAAATGCATATTTCCTCCAAATAATGACCCACAATTTTTGATTAAGCCATTGCTTGGTATTCACGATAAAATCCATGGAATGACATCATTCTTAAAAATGAATGTGAAGAGTAAAAAACAAAATCATCCGACCAACCGACCCAAAATTTTAATTTTTCCACTGGAGGGCAAACAAACAATTTATTTTTTTGGCCTAATTGTTCTCCTGCCTGCAAATTTTTAGTTTGTACTTCTATGCTTAGGCTTACGGAGTATATTGTGGTAAATATTTTAAATATTCTAAGCCTTATTTTAGGATGTGTTATAAATAGATTCAATGGAAGCGATGATCGATTGAAATAGTTGGTATTTGTTGCATATATATTTGCAGCTTGGCTTTGCAAAACCTCTTCCACCTGGGCAATAAGTTGCCTCCTTTTACCTAACTTCTGTTCTATGGTTTAACTTGGAATCTTTGACAGAGACTTTTTGAAAGCCAAATATCCGATATTTATAATAGTCCTAAATACTGGTAAATGAACTTTTGTAGTTGAGGTTGATTTAACATTCCTATGAAATACGGTAACAAAGAAGAACCACATTTATAATGACAACGTCATTGAAATATATCTTATGTAGCATATATTCATTCCTCTTCTAGGCCAATCAAGATGGAAATCCAGACCTCAATTTGAAGCAATTTGCTTATACACCCAAAGCCTCTATAGGATCAAGCATGACTCCTAGATCAGCTGTGAGAGCTACTCCTAGCATAACAAGTACACCTAAGATACCAGCTACACCATCGGGTAGAGGATGGGAGCATCTGGATCTTTATCACCAGCAAAGGCACCAACTATATCAAGGAGAAGATGATTATGATACAAATAGTATGTACAATCAACATAGTGTGTATTCTGGGTAAACCGGGGGATGCTCAAAAACATTTAATACGTATTCCAAACTGGTTTTTCTACCACAGGGGCTGAGGACATATGTGTACCGCCGCGGCAAAAGGGTCCAGTTGTCGACTCCTACATGTTGCTCATTGTAGTATATCTGATGTATACAAATACCATACATTAGATATGCTACAAGGAGCAACATGTACGAGCCGACAACTGGACCCTTTTGCCGCGGCGGTACACATATAGAGTCTTGATAATGTTAACTGATTATTCATATTAAAGGTCTTACAAACTGATTTTTTTTCCAAATACAAATATGACCATAAGAGCTAGTATTTGACAAAATGAGATTAAAAATGAACTATTTTAACAATGCTTATTAAAAATTAGGGTCACTGTGAACTTAAAAACCTGGGGTAGACCTTCAAATGGCGTAAACCGTTTTTGTACTCTAACTCTTAAACTAATTGCACAAACTATATAAAAGTATACATTTTTAGAAGCGGATTTTTACCCTGAACATAATGATGATATCAGTCTTTGACCAAAAATGTCAAAAATACATTTTTTGCCCCAACATTTCTGGAAAGCCTAACTAAAATTTGCATTCACGAAATTTTGAACTTTTTGCTTTTTGGAATTTAGAAACAAATGTCTAGGAAGGGTTTTCTCAAATTTTTGATTTTTATCTTATTTTTCAAAAAATTGTCAAAAATAGGTCAAAAATTGCCATTTTGGTGGCAGCGGTGGGATTTTTTTACATTTTTGACCTATTTTTGGCATTTAAAAAAAAACTAAATCACTCTTCCAGACTTAATTACTTAAGTTTGATTTTAACATTATTATTTTTTTATTCGCTTTGTCAAACAGGACCTCAAATGTCAGCTGGAGAAAACCCATATGACGTGGAAAGCAATGCCCCAAATGACAGGAGTGAGCCTAATGATCTGCCAACATTTGATGTTGATTGGGATGATATCTTACACCAAGATGCACTCAGGTCAATGGACTATGAAGGTAAAGAAAGCTTGTTGAACAGGTTTTAATTGCATTTTTTCAATCATTTTTATTTCTAGCCAAATACATTGTGCATTGTTTGCCAACCAAGTGTGGGTGTAAAGAACAATTTCGTTTGGCGTAATTTTGTGATAATAAAATATGCGAGGATAACTAAGAAAGTATGACTGAGCTGCCTGCTTCATCCCATGCAGCATCAGCTTCTACCTGACACTTTTTAACTTGAACTTATTTGCCAACCTGTCCAAGCAAATGTGCTTTATTCTATCTAATCCTAATACTGCAAACTCCAGGGCTAGCAAACACTTATACTACCCTCACTAGCCCCAACCCCCTACTGCCTTTTCTTCCCCTAGCTCTCCCTTTTCCCATATTTTCTTTCTTTTCTTCCTTTCCTGTTTATTTTTTCTACTCTTTCCCCCCTTTTCCTGCAGTCTCAATTCGCCAACTAACAGTAATGTGCCAACTGATTTTTTTGCCAGGGCCCTGGTCACCCCCTGGCTTTATACAACTGTTGTTAAGGCCAAAAAAGTTGTTTGCTTGTCCTCAACCAACCTACCCTAATTTTGGAAACCAGGAAAAAAGGGTGTTTTTTTTCTATTAACTATACAAAAGAATACGACCTTACGAGGCCGGGGGGTATCTATCAACAAGTTTTAAACTTTACCTAGAAGGGATTGAGCTATATCAATGAAATTTTGACAGAATAGTTACTCGTCTTTAGGTACATTATGGTGCAGAAATTGTCTCATAAGTAGTTTTACTTTCTTTACAGATGGTGATTGATGTCATCTACCTACCCGCTTAAAACATAAGCTGCATTTGAGAACATTGAGACGTGCAGCATAATTAAGTCCATGCATTTGAAGGATTACAGGGCCCAGTAAATCTTATTGGCACCAACAAAGTTTAGTTGTTTGATACCATAGTAATGGGTAGTGTTTCCTCTATCCATTGATACAAAAATTATGGAAATCGGTCCATAAATGATGTCACAATGGTGTAATAAAACATGGCCGACCTGAGAATGTTGATTTTCAATGAAATATAAAATCAGATTTTTTCAATAGAGAGGATCCCTATAATAACGGTCTGTAGACAATCATATAAAAATGGGAAAAATGTGTTACTTTGCACATTGACTATGTAAAGATGCTTAAAGTATCTCATAATGAAATTTCGTTCCTGGCGCCATTTCTTCTGGGTAAAGTTTAAAACTTTTTGATACCCCCTCATATTTTTGGAAATTCTTGAAAAAGTTTTTCTTTCTTTTAAGATTTTTGCATTTTGAAAATGCAGAGAAATTGATTTTTTTTGCTTGTGTTGATTATTTTGGTTGTCTTGTAATGAAATGTTGATTTATTTTGACACCAAAAAAATATAATTATTTCCCATTCTGAGCCTTGATTAATACATATACATACAGTGGAGTTTGCTAGTAAATAAAAAGGAAGGCGACAAAATCCCAATTGGTCGACCAACCCAATTTTTCAAATTCAATTGATGACAAGCAAACAATTTGGCTGATTTTAATGCAGGAAGTTTAGCATCAAAGATACAATGGTCATGCTGCTGAGTATGTACAGATATGACACAAAATAAAAGTGATTAAAAATAAAAAAAAAAACAATTGAATTAGGCCAAAGAAAAAAAGAACTAAGGGTTAAAAATTCGAATTTTCCCCGCATTTTTTTTTTGAAAGGTTTTCAGGAGATTTTTTCCTTTTTTATTTATTTCTTACATCAAGAGATAAAAAAAAGGGGAAAAATTTGGCCGCGAAGCAGCTGAAAAAAAAAATAGTGACCTAAAACAAACAAACCACGCAGCGCATAGGGTTTTGGGCCTAAGGAAGCTGAGACAGAGTTCTTTTTTTTGTTGGCCTTATTTCATTTTTTGTATGCAACTGTTGTTTTTCCCTTGTATCAGATGGATTTCAAGACAATATAAGTGTCCGATCTCCAAAGGTTCCAGCTGTGAGACAAGGTAGAGTGTTTGCATGGAAGTCTCCTTTAAGAAACAACACGTCAAGAAGTGTTTCATTCAATCACACTGATTCCTACCAAGGGATAGAGGCTTCACATAGAGTGACTACACCAGAGAGCAACTACAGGTAGGATAATGATTAAAATTGATAATAATACCACTCCTATTCAGAGTCAAGTGATTTCATCACTGCAACATCGATCAATACACAGTCTTTACACACGTTACGAGAAGTGTGCTTTAAAATTTCAAGACTGCGTATCAGGTTTATCATGTCGCAGTGATGAAGTTGGTGGACTCTAAACGTATGATAATGGGTGCATTTTCATCAAGATTGAAGCACTACTGCCTATTGTAAGGCCATCAGGAAAAGAGTGCAATTATTTTCTCTGACAAGTGCTATGTTTTGATATGATGGGTCACAAATGTATCCTTCAGTAAAATTCTCTTCTAAATTGAGATACCTTCTGTTTCTACAGGAGTTGTCATCAAAATGATTTCACATCAGCAAGAAGTTTATTGCCATCGAATCACCAGCAACCTGCATCACCCCATAGTTACCAACCTGCTGCAAACAAATCAACTTCTTACACCAGATATCCCTATCATCAGATGCCATCACTACAATCAGCAGCCAATCAACAATGGAATACATCACCAGGGAGCCCAGAAATACTCAGTGTGAATAGCTCACCCATGAGTCTCCAGTGTGATGCTCAGACACCAGTAATTGTTTTATCGGATGATGGGAGCAGTGTTGCTGGATTGAGTGCTATATCTAGTCCAGATGAGATGATGATGAAATTTGTTGAAGCTGAGGAGGCTAGATACAGTCAGGACCAGGTAAATACTCACTGATGAGTCTCCAGTGTGATGCTCAGACACTGGTTTGTACATAATATATCTATTATAATACACCAGGAGAAAGTACTCAGATATCAGCCCTGGTTCATAAATATTCCTGTGTGTATAAATTGTGTGGGATATGGTATTGCCGGTGCAGGCAACATACTGCCAACTCAGGAAACATTGCAAGTTTAGGCAGTCGACCGGACTGGTAAGATGTTCCTGCTTTGTGTGTAAGACAGTTTGATTTCCTTCTTTTCTAATATAATAATCTGTTTCTGTTTTACAGTTCATGCAATTAAATAGGAAAGTATTTTTAAGTAAATCAGTCAATGCTTTCATAACATTGTTGCAAAGTGAAAGTGTCAAGATAGCATCATCATCAGCCAAGGGACATTGGTATCTGGGACGGAGCTCGCTTCCTCTCCATCTCTTGACCCCTTCTAGCTAGGCCACTGTAGACACATGCTTTGTAGGTCATTTTCTTTAGCTAGTTACCATACCTATTTATTTTTAATTCACAGTTTAGTCCGGTAATGGGCACATCCAAATGCCATCAGCCTTCTGTCATCTCTAGTGAACTACTACCAAGACCAAGTACAACTTCATTTCAAATGATGAGCAACAAGGAAATGCCAGGTGCTCCAAAGTCATTCTTTACTACACAATCAACTAGGTAAGGATCTCAGACCTGTAGTCAGGTATACTTCTGACGTATTCCAATGAAACTCTAGACTTGACTGGAAGATATAGAGCAGGGATTCTCAACTAGCGGCGCGCATGCCAAATTTGGAGCTTTAACTGTTACATATTGGCGCCTTTTCTCTCTCTTAAGAAATACATTAGAAATACACTGAAAATCAGATGCATGTGGTGCTTTAGCCTACAATTTTCTCATTTATGTGACGCATTGTAAAAACTAGTTGAGAACCCCTGAGAATGATGAAGTGACACTTACTTTGGATATGTCCTCATTATTATGGTTTTGTAATAAAGAGATCTTTTTTTTATTGGCATCACTATATTTAAGAGTAGAAGTGACCACCATGATACTAATCATCCTTGGATACTGCTCAAACATATAGTTGTAGTTGTTCAGAGTATGGTGAAGGGCACTTTATCAGTGACTCATTCCAAAGCTTTCCAGTGAAACCACCCTATATTCTTTCATTTCAAAGTGGGATTTATCAATGCAATTTTGTTTGAAAGTTTTGAAATGAATGATTTATGAAAAAGTTTTATAAAAGGAATTGATTTTAATAGAAATATGGGTTGTAGTAGTCACAATAATGAAATGACTCGCATTCACATTTTGTCAACTGTTTGGTTTCATTTGACTTGGTCGCATTTTTAGTATATTGATTTTAACCTTACCCCCCCCCCCTTGCTGGTCACTCCACTGCTGAGATACCATTTTTCAAGTTTTAGCCTGAATTCAGGTTTTTCAAAGCTCAAATCATGATTTAGTGTTTTTGTAACCCCAAATTAACATTTAAAAGTTAATCATTACAATCACTACAAATCTTTTTTTCCCCCTTTCATTTTTACAGGTTGCCAGAGAAAGATGATGTTCATGATACATTTGACAGTATCTTTCAAGGAATCTTCTAAGAGTATTGAAGTTTTTGGCAGCTAGCTGTTGGTCTCGCTATGAATATTGATAATATTTGTGTGGTTTTTTTTGTGTTCAGATACATAGATAATTGTTAAAGTGGTAAAACATATTGTAAGTGAATTCCTCAAAATGAAAAAGATTAAAAAACAGATGCTGTGGTTTCATGTGATTGTTTTTGTAGGCGATGCCAAGGGTTGAAAGGGGAGGTGGCATGAAGGCATTTGCCCTTACCCAATTACAAGCCTTGCCCCTCCAATTGCCTCCCACACACTTTCAGCCGCTGACACAAATTTCACCTTCAATTTCCCCTCGTTTTTGATAATCTAAATGTAAAATGTCAATAAAAATCCATTATGTGCAAATTTTAAGATATTCAATTTTTAGTCAAAAGTGGTTACTTTTTGCACAAATTTCAAAATGTTTAAACAGTTTTAGCTGAAATAGCATTTTTGAAGGATTTGTTTTTGCATGCTACACGCACATTACAATGCTCTAATACATATTTGCACCCAGATGTTTCCTTTGCCCCAATTTGATCCCCCGCACTTTGAAAAATCCTGGTGCTACCATTGGGGCCACTGATTTCTTGTAAATCACCATAAATTAATTCTAGAACAGATATCGATTGCCATCTGTTGTTTTCCCCTTTTACCAGAACTAGAGGGTTCATGTTTCCTGGGTTGAAGTGTGTTTTTCCAGGGGGTCAGTTATGTAATAATAGTAAAAAATCTCTGATTGGTCTAACCACGGCCATATTGAAAAAAATGACCAATGAGAAAGCAAGATTTTTAAATGCTATGAAAATCGCAAGTTTTGTGAAAATTGTTAAAAATTCAAATTTTTTTCTATCAAAATTCTTGATATCAGAATTTCACTCAGTTTTTTGCTTGTAAAAAAGGAAAATGACAATTCTAACATGTTTTTTTAAGTTTTAGCAAAATAGAATGCAGACATTTTTCAAATTAGTTCTACATTGGTCTCACAAAAAACTTTACACTCTTTGCACGTAAAGAGTATTGCTTTACCGGATAGTAAGAAAATATGTAAAGGGTAAAGGTGTCATTCATAGTCCATGAAATTAACTTAAGATACTGTTTGTTTCATTTCATTTGGCAATCTAGAATATTCCAAAAAAGAGAAATTACAATTCTAACATGTTTATTTTTTTTAAGTTTTAGTATAATAATATAATAACTTAACAATCTTCGCTTGTAAAGTTCTTGGCTTTACCGGATAGTAAGAAAATATGTAAAGGTGTCATTGTATAGCCCATAAGATTAACTTTAAGGCTACGGTCCCTAAATGGGTGCCATTTTTGCCAACGGCAATTTTACTGCAACTTTTTACCTACTTACACATATCAGAATAATACAATTTTTGGCGTACATATGTAATAGAGTCTCTAGTTTATACATGAGACTTCAGTAGTCATTTCACGTCCATTATCAAGGTCAAAATTACGTCAATAAACTATTTCGAAAAATTTACACCTTTTTCGCCGAAACCTTGAAATTTTATGATGTTCGAACGATTCGCCTGTTTTCAAATTTTGACAGATTGTAGGCTTGATACTTTTAATTGAATTACAAATAATATTTTATCAATTTGTTGTGCTGATTTTGAATGATAATGTAACAAACCCACGTTGTTTTGCTTGAAAAACCGGGCGTGAATTATGACTATGAGTTCGAGCTGTGAATAGCCTGATTTTAGTATCTACATTTTGTCTGATATACGCATTTGCATAATTTACTTACAAATTGCGCATTGGGCAAAATTGCAATTTTTATGTAAACAAAAGAAAAATATGGCATTCTAATGTTTATGTTTTAGATTTTAGTTCACCATCTCAACGCTGCCTTGATAGCTCAGCGGTAGAGCGCTCACTTTGTAATGCATGACTAGCCCCAGCCATAATCCATGGTTCGAGTCCCCGCAAAGGCAGTGGAAACTATTTATCTTTTCATGATTAAAAAATAGTTAGGATTCACATTTTCCTGAGCATAGGGGTTCCTCGTACCCTTAAGATACCATTTGTTTCATTTCAACCGGTAATCTAGAACAAAAGTTATGCTTTATCAAATTTTGATACAAGTTTGTCTGTCCGATTTCACAATTTAGTTAGGTAATTCAAGGGGAACTTAAAATTGTCCTGGATTTGTTCACTCGACCATAACAGTATTTACAATTTGATTATGTGCATATTTTCATTTATCAAACATGAACAAATTTGATGGAAAAATAAGTCAGATATGATAAATTTTCCAAGGTGACCATGGTTTAGAAACACCCCCCTGCTTTATGACTAATAATCATGAAATTGAACAAGGAAAATTGTATTCAAATATTTGATAAAAGCATAACTTTTATTTTAGAGTACAGATTTACATTTTATTTAATTTATTCATCTGGCTAAACATCAAAATATAAAGAACAGAAATAGAAAATACAGGACTGCTGAGCAGCCAGGGAGAGCTGAAAGCATGAGCATGTACTATCGTCAAAGACACAGGCCTTTTGCAAACAAATCATAACAAAATTAAAACAAAATAAATGACCTGAAACAAATGGTATCTTAAAGTCCATTTCGTGATAATAGAGTGACTCCTTTACATTTTTTCTAACTATCTGGTAAAGCAAGGAAATTTACATTTTTTCTAACTATCTGGTAAAGCAAGGGATTTTACTTGCAAAGATTGTAATGTATTTTATGAGACACACTGTAAATGGTCATTGTAAAAGTGGATAAATGGTCATTGTAAAAAGAATCAAAACTTTTACATCTGACCATGGAATAAAACCATATGAAAATGTTCTTTCACACAAGAAAATTGTGTTTTTCATTAGAAATCACAACTTTATCTGACCATGGAATAAATGGGTAAAAACCATATGAAAATTTTCTTTCACACAAGAAAATTTTGTTTTTACCCACCATTTTTGATGTTGTGTTTTATTTACTCTTTCAGCAATAAAATAATGAAAATTGTATAATGATTTGTGACATAAATTTATGACACAACTGT
>JXSR01S008010.1:23716-35402 GCA_000969725.1 Ophiothrix spiculata
CATGCATGATACCACACAGTTCAGAAGAGAAATAAACCTCTACCATGGCAATTCTATTGCACAAATCTCATCTTAGTTGACTGTCATGCATGATAAAGGAAGAAGAAGAAACAGTTAAACAGGTAAGATTGGTTCTTTGAATGTGAAGATTTTGAATTGGATTTCTCAAACACAGAGAGGACATGTAGCAAGTCACAAGTATCAAGAATTGATTCTGAAGTAGTATAAGAATCAACCATTTGTTTTTAGTATCTGAATTCATATTGATACCCTCCAAACAAAGGGTGTTAAAGATCATTTGTTTCCTGTTGTGGCCATTTATTGAATTCTTTTCTTTTTTACATTGTTTTTTAAGATCAAAGATTTGCAGTATATATTTGGAGCCAGAAGACCAATAACTATGAGCTTTGGAACAAAATGTAGCATTTTAGTGCACAATTCTATTGTAATAAAACTTCTAATTTGAAAAATGCTGACATGTTACCCAATTTCTCTTCATCATGTCATGAGCATAGTGACTCGCTTCCATGACTTCATGTCATGAGCATACAGATCTGAGGATACCCTGATAGTACAATTGTGATTCTCCATTGTCAACTGTTTTAGCACAAATATATTTTTGAAGTAAATCCTCTAAAAGCGCTTTTAAAAATTTTCATCTTAATGTAAATATTTTGATTTCAGTATTCATTGTATTTTTATGCTTTCCAGATCATTTCAACTGTACCTAAGCAAGTTCTACAACTCGGCAGGACCAGAGTAAATTTGGAAACACAACAATCGTAATCAAAGAACGGAGATTAAAGTCCAGGTATTTGTAATTTAAAATTAAACTCATCAATACACTTTATGTTTTAGTGTTTTAAAGGTATATAGGTACTCCAATCTGATGACAAATTTAACACATATTTTTTCCATGTTTGAATGAATGTCATCATCTACATAAACCATTGTAAAGTTTCATTTGTATTACAAATATGTGTCTGAGAGTGACCCATAGAAACCTATAGGATATTGATATTTGTTAACGAAAATATTCCCGTAATTCAGCACGGGTGTGGAACTTTATAAGAGAATGAGAAAAATATGTGCTTTCATGTGCTATCAAAATTTCCCATTTGATTTTGTTTATTATTATTAATTTAAATTACAAAATCCAAGTTTCATTACTTTAAATGACAAAATCCAAGTTTTATGAAATTGAAGTTAACATTAGCTTGTTTTTTGAAGTTGCAAAAAGTCTTGTTCACAGAAAATATTCAATTTTGCAAACATTTTTTTTCAGGTTTTGGATAAACAAAATAGGACCTTGGAAGGACATAGGATCCAGGATATAGGAAATTGCAAAACATTGGACAAAGACTGTGATTTGAGATACAACTAGCAAGGACTATGGTAACTTTACATCATGGTGATGACTAGTTTGACTTTATGAATGTTTAATGAATGCGTAAAGAGAATTGGATGGATGAATGACTTTGTGAGAGATTGATGACTCAATAATAACTCAGACTCCACGAGAAAGACTATATGAGACATTGATGACTCTATGAGGAGCAAGATGAAAACACCGAGAACCAAACCAGGATAAAGGTAAGAAAGATGCTGCTTGCAATTAGACGGCATTTGATGTAGGATGGAAAAGGCTGATTCACCAATACAGATTAATGGAGGAGGGAGAATGCCAATTCAAAACTTCAAGAGAAAAAGAGGCTGGAATGGACAGGATGATTGCCAACCAGGAGTAAGGTAGGATGTATGGAATCCAGGTGATCAATGACCTCAAATGTTGGGTTGTAAAAGTTTGGTGTATAATTGTAATAACCAAATAGATTGCTAGGTTTTTCATTAGTTTAACAACAGTAAAACCTTAGCAACCTGAGCTTGATACGAAAATGATAGTTGTGTAAGTCATAATTATCTTGGGTAATTGAGAAACCAAACCTTTTACTGCCAAACCCTCATATTCATTGATATTATTTTGTCAATTGAGTTATTGAATGTTTTTGTTTGTTGATAGATATTCAGAAAACCATTTTAAATTTTCCAATATAAACATATCAAATTTTGATACATTAATTATGTGACATTGAAGTATTCAGTCACTAAATATGACACATGTAAAAACAGGCATAACAGTCTACTTAATAGTGTTTTGTCTATATACTTTGTTTTCATTGTTTAAGACTTGAACCTTAATGCATATTTATGCATCTTTTAACCCTTTTTCTGTGAAAAATGACCAGTGTCATTTTTGTCATGGATACTAATGTTCTGACCCAGAGCTCTGTTATACATCAAGGTATAGGGCTAATGTAGCTCTACTGTACAACCCAGGGCACTGTTATACATAGGCTGATGTAGCTCTACTGTACAACAGTTTTTGTACTGAATGTATTAAATGTATAACACAAAAAGTGTACATTGGGGGTGCACCATTTGATTCTCCGGGAAGGCATGGAAGTTTTTGTGGTAGGAAAAAATCTTGATCCAAAGACCAATAGGAAAAAAAGCCTTTACCTAACTACTTCAGGACAAAAAAATCATCAAAATGCAATTTAAGAAAATCTTACAACTTCGCCAGTTAAAAAAAATGACTCAACTTCCATACCCCCCTGAGAATCAAATGGTGCGCCCCTTGGGCAATTAAATGGATTCTATACAGTGATGTGTAACAGAGTTCTTAGGGAGTAGCTTATCTCACAAGATCCATAACTTGCTCTGTGTGATGTAACCATCAACAGAAGTGATTAACTGACATGTTTATATTTATCTGATTCTAATGTAGTTAAAAGCAGATAAATTAAAGGTGCAATTCATGATTTTGATGTTGCCTCTTTTCTAGCTAAATAAAAAAAAGAATACAACATAAATATATACTGAAAATTTCACTTGATTCCGACCGTTTGTTTCGAAGTTACGAGCTTTTCGGCATTTTGAAAATCCCATAGACTACTGTGTTGTAATTACTGTCGGAGCCCCGACAATAAATAGTAAATTACACATTTTCTCACTTTTCTAAAAAATACAAGCACATATGAAAGAATGGTTTTGGGATCGTAACATATACCACTTGACGGATCTTGTAAGCTAAAAAACTCAAATTTGATAGAGGTGACCTTGAGGGTGAAAAGTGGATCATGAATTGCCCCTTTAAGTGAACACACATGATTTTAATGTTCTTGGTCCAACAATGTACTAACCCAGTAAGTTAAACTAACCAATTTTTGTCAGTAAGGTGGAAATATTTAGCACTTACCAAATTAGTTTTAAGGATAAACTTGATGTTGCATACGGATCTATTTTATCCCATGAAAATTTCATACTGTTTCCATTTGAACATACAGTTCCATTTTATCATAACAATATGTTATTCAGGTGAATTTTAACAGTCAACCAGCGGGTCATTGAAAAGTACGTTATTTTCTTTTCTAGGCCAACCAACGTGATATTACACTCTGTCTGATTTTACTGGTGATGAAAATTTGAAAATTGTTTTGAAATTCACAATTAATGCCACAATTTGATAATTAGGTTTCCAAATTCATCATATATGACCAGATAGTACCTCAATTTTCCTTAAACATAGATATTTTCATCGTTCAAATCCAGAATGATGATAAAAATGTGGAATTTTAAACTACAATTTTGTAGAAAATTATTTCTCAAAATTATCTTTGAAAAATTGCGTTTTCTCACTTCAAATAACCAGGACACTCGTCATAATTTGGTAACACACAAAATAAAGGCTCGTTTTTCATATTATTTGATTATTTTCTGAGAAAATTACTTGAAACGGTCAAATCCACGAAAATAAGGTGGGTTTGTCATTTTGTTAGAGGCAAAATGTCGAAGTTTAAAATCTTCTGTGGAGAAGGCTTCGTTAGCGATCAATAAGTCTTTTGTCTACCCAATGTGATAAGCAAGTCAAGTGTGCAGCAAATTGCGCGCTGATAAACCTGGTTCGATTGAATATTCCTGGCACATGGTCTGTATACATAAAACTGCACGTGGTTGCATCTTGAGCTGTGTGAATTTCCGAACTTGCAACAGAAAACCCTACATTTCAGGTATAAATTTGACGGTGTTAAACAAGCAGGATACTTCTCATTTTCAGTGAAATGAATAATAAATATCTTGTTTACACATTTATGTTAGTTAGAAATGGTAACATTACCGGAAACGGTCAAGTCCACGATTTTTGTTTTACATCCCAGGAAAAAGGAAAATTCACATACAATGTTCAAACACTAATTTCAACCATTTTAATAAAATGCTATAATAATTATTTATTACAATGATTTTTAAAAAAGACAAAATCAACATATTGCGCTTACAGCAAACAAATCAAGCGTATAGATTTCCAGAAAAAGCTATCCAAATTGCGCACTATCATTCGGAAAAAATCGGAAATCTTCGGAACATGTTAGCAAAAGTTCCATTTCACAGAAAGAAATTGTGACCTTGCTTTTGTGCACAGACTGACCTGCTGGTTGACTGTTAACCAAGACAAATCACCTATCATTCAACATGGAGTTAAGTGCACTGAATCATGCTTCTACAAAATAATTAGGTTTAAAGGCATATATGGTTTGGACAATTGCTTGACAAAATTTGGAAACTGAGATTTCCTATACAAATCAAATCAAATCAAACTTTATTTCCATGTAAACAGTACAGAAAAATGAACACAGTTAAAAATCTTATGGAGGAGAACGGCTGGAAGGCCAATAAGGCCTGTTAAATAGCATACCCCTTTTATAACATTACATTACACTCCAAGAAATAAAAATACCACTAGACACAACAACGACGGGCTCAAAGGACGTAGGATGTACAAAGAAAAATGTAGGATGCAAGTTAATTATTATAAGCTTGCAAAAGGTAACGTTTGTATAAAATTCTAAAATGCTCAACTGACTTAGATTCTTTAATATTTTTCGGCAAAGAGTTCCATAGTACGGGGCCATTCTTTCTTATACTTTGGTCAGGGAAAGATCTTTTTTGTTATTGGTTAATTGCAAATCGTTGGTATGTCTTGTATTATACTTATGAGTTCAGCACTACACAGTAAAATTGTCTTTCACATTTCTGTGGCGTTTACTCCTTCATAGTAATGCTTAACTCAGGCCTTCTCAAATATCGGCCCGCGGGCCAAATCTGGACCGTGAACTACTTTTATTTGGCCCTTCGATCGCCTTTGGAATATAGAAGTGTATAGGAAACACATTGAAAATGGTCTTAATTTGGCCCTCCAAGATGCATTTTTGAACTGTCGTTTGTCCTTAATGGCCCGCCATCAAATTTAATTGAGAACCCCTGGCTTAACTGTAAGCTTAAGATCACGCCTTTCACATTTGAGCACTTTCCTATTTAATTAAGGTTAAAGGTACTGAACTTAAGCGCAACTATGAAGTGAGCAGCCAAACACGAGATCATGCTCACCTCTGATTCTATTGGTTCTATATCATCTGTCCAGTTTGCCGGATCAACCCATTTCATGAGCAGCAGAACCTGAGGTAAACAATACCAATGATTGGTGATTATTTTGGGTGGTGGACCTTGTTTCCTTAAACATCTTTTTGGGTTGCTTGGAAGAGCAAGATCAGATAAATTGACAGTGTTGCTGCATTCTCCTTAATTGTTTCCTCTTGGAAATCATAATCCTATCAAATGTTGATAAAAACATAAGACAAAAAAAATATATGTTTGTTTGCCCTTAATGACCAAAAATTTGGAGGGTCGGTAGGTCAAGGTTTTTTTTTTTCCACTCTTCACATATATTTTAAGAATGTCATTCCATGGATTTTATCGCAAATGCCAAGCAATGGAGGGCTTAATCAAATATTGCTAAATTTTATGTTTTCCATTGAGTTTTCATATTTTACATGTTTGAAAAAAACCCACCCTAAAATCGCGACCCTAATTTTTGGCATTTTTTGGGTCGGTCGCAGAGGGCAAACAAACATTTTTTTTAGGCCTAATTAAGACAGTGATACCAAGTTACTTTGACCTGCTTTTTTCAGAAAAATGTATCATACTTCAGAGGGGAGTGTGACACAATAGAGTTATATTTCCATAGTTATTATTCCTTTGTTGTTTGGTCACTATTTTCAGATAATAGTTTAGATGGCAATTCCTTTTGTGTCTGAATAGCGGTGTTATGTCTTCATTTTTGTGCATTTTGAGGAGGATACTCCTTTCATCTTCAGTCTTGCTTTTCCACATCCAAGATGATGGTTTCATTTGGTCCTCCTCTTGTAGTTTGCTTGTTTGACTCAGCTGATCACATAACATACTGATCATAACATACGTTGGAATATTGTTGTCCACTGTAATAATTTAGGTCTTTCCTTATCATACGCACAATGGACAACCCCATTCTGCACTTTTATTGAATTAATTGATTTATTGATTATTATGAATCAAAATTGCCAAAAAGAAAAAGGGGAAACTATTTTGTTGGGTCATAATGAAAATTCACATACGCTTTTGCTAATTCTTTCACAAACTCTTTTGCAAGACTGAATGCTAACCTCTCCCTCTCAGTCTTCAGAATCTCTTGCTGAACTTTCGAGGAAGTAGTTGGGAATTGTTGACAACAAGTTGTTTTCTTATGAAGCTAAAGCCTGATGAGTTGAAGATACACTGGCACTGGTGCTTGGCAGTGCACTAATGTCTACTTTGCTTCCTGTTGCAACCATATCTTCTTTAATATTGGAGTCAATTGACTTTACAAAATTCTGAAAATATTCATAAACAACAACAACATATATTTATAAACTGTATTTGATATTCCCATCATCAGCTCCTTAAAGATGATTGCAGTGTTAATATAGAGGGAAGTGTTTGAAAAATTCTCTTGGCAACCTTTATTTGTTGACAGCTTAGCCCATCTACCCACAAAATCATGTCAATATGGCTCTTCCTCTAGGCCTTGCAGGTATTTGTTGTGGTGTTCTAGGATCACATGTATCCTTCACACTTGACCGAATGCATTGCATTCTTCTTCAGTCTGCTACTTTTCCTCCTCGCACCCTAGCTTGGCCAATTTGGTGCTTGTTTTTGCACGTGATCATATAGGCCTGGACAAAATCTATTGCAAGAGAAGCACTGGTTAGATACTAGTAGAGCTTGGGGCCATGTTTGGGTGGGCAGCAGGTAGGCTAGGCTATAGGAGGCACCCACAAAATTGTGTGACCGGAATATGGGGACAAATTAATTGGCCTCGCCTTATTAACCTTTTTTTCAACGCCTTTTTTTGGTGTCACTAATAATTGAAATATAGAAATATCACCTCATACCAGTGCTACAGTTCAATTAATGCAACTCTTATTATATATTACTACTAATATTTTACTTACCGCTAGCGCGTGATCCATTACAGCAGGTGACATTTTCTGGTAGCTGTAACATGAATAAAGAATGAAAAGAATCTTCAAATAAATTATCCATATCTAGCCTGACTCATTAACCTCTTTTTCTTTCTTCTCTTCCTCTAAGACCCACAACAAAACGAGCACATCCTCATCTGCCATTTTAGTTGTCTACAAGTACAGGCATATACCAGGAATATTATATTTATCTTGGGAATTATGTGAATTCAGCATGTACATGATTTTTAAATGAGTTGAAAATGTCAAATGTAATAATCCACTCATACACTGAGAATATTTGCATAAAAATGAACCTTATTACCGGATTAATCAAACATATCAGTAAAGCTTGCATTAATTTACATTGAAAGCTTAATTAAATTACCCCAGAGTTCTGCAGGTTGCTGTAGGCTATAGACGAGGTCAACCGGAGGTCCAAGGCCCACTTGTTAATCATTGGGTGCCACCAAAAGAGCACCCTTAACTTACCAGACTTTCTTTTGTTGGTCCTAGAAGAGTTTTTCAGATGAATCTTCTAATACATACCTTTTTTGGCCCAACGTTCTTGAAGGGCCAATGTGTGGTGTGCTGGAACATTGTACAATAACCCAACCTCCATAAACGACAACCTAAGATAGGATTTATGTGGTGGTTCCACCTTACAAACTCATTGTACTCAACATAACAGACTAGTTACCACTTAAACTTCAATTAACATTTTAACATTCAAGATGAGAAAACAAACAAAAACAAAACCACAAATTGGAATATTAGACAATGATATAAAACCTTGCCTATAAGATCTAAATCACAAGCAATATTTGTGGGTTTGTCCATATTCTCTATTGACATTTCTATACTTTTACCTAGCTTCTTTCGTTTTGATGGTTCTTTGACCTTTTCTGCCTTTTCCTTTCTCATCTTTTCCTTTGATTTGCATCCTTTCCTTTCCAATGAAGCTTTGTCATCTGTAGCATAAATCAAAACAACCCCTTCTGTATTATGCAAGGCATTATCATATGAAAATTGTTCAACATAATGCGGTGATGCTATAATTGTGTCAATATTGGCAAAAATCCTCAATAGATTGAAATTTTCCTAATATCAGCTAAACTAAAAAAACATGAGGCTGGACACTCAAAATGACTTATGGGAATTCATGGAAAAAGGCTTCAATGACATTCCTGCATTCACATGATGAATTGTGATTTGAAGGATTTACAAAACTGTCCACGATATATATGCCTCATCTTACCTCATCCTCATCATCATCTAAGTCGACCACCAAGGGTCAAAGGTGGACTTCTCTGCATCTTGTCCACTGTATGTAATGGTTCATAGTTCATAGTTAGTTTATTCAGCAATCAATCATAAATATGGTGCCAATGGAGGGAGCGGAATACTTGATCGCAAAACAATTTCTTTCAAGTAGGCAGTAGGGACACCAGTAGCGAGTGGGTAACACTTGAAATTTTGAATTATTTGCCGTATCAAGAATGTTTAGTCTGTAGGCTGACAATCTTTCCTCTTAACATTTCTGTTTCTTCTAAACTGACGATTCGCCCCTCGTATGCTACATCTGAAGGATGACAATTATAAAAGAGCAATGATGGTTGCCTCTTCATTTGATTATTAAGGAGTACATCCTTTTGCGCATATATCACAACAGAGATGCTCTGGAATGTTTGTGTGATACTTGACTATTCACTTGGACTAGGTTCCTTCTTCACTCAGTTGAATTTTCCCATTGGGATCTTTTTCTTCTGGATGTCAGGATGTGTACTACTATGGTACATTGCGAAGAGTTCTTTATCTTCAATTTGTTCATCAAACTATCCATACCAGGAATGGCACTGAATGTGTGCTCTGCAATACATTGTTATTCTGAGCATGGTGGACCTTATTGTTTTTAGACTACAAATTAACCAATCCATGGCAATGGGAGGTTTGTACATATCTGATGAGCTGTATAAGATCTTTCATGGATGGGATGTAACTTACAGTTTCATCTTCTTTCAGATGCCCTTTCGAGGTTTGAAACTGGTATAGTTAATCTGTATGTGCACACCGATCAAGGCTATTCTTCAGTAACTATACAATATTTCAGGAGCCATGTTAACAGATGTTCTCTTATCTATGTCATCCATCTCAATCTGAATCGTGTTGAATTGCAGGGACAACGCATGTACAACAACAATACTTGTCTTGTATTTCCTTCAGTATATAGTCAAGGAATGGTATGGCTATAGACTTTATAATACTCTTCAGTAGTACTGTGCTCATAATTGTCCCTGATGGTCTTGTCTCTTCAAAACCCTGGGTACCTGTTCTGCCATACCCACTGAATCAGCCATCATATCCCTGGCCTCCTTATACCACATACCACATGTGGTAATAGGTATCTGATCGAACCTGTAATATACAAAAATGAAATGATGATAGAATCTACTATTATCTCTGTAACATCAATTCTCATAAGCCGGATAGGAAAAAATCATTTGATTTTGCCGTTTTGTGCATATGACTCACTGAAGGGTCGGATTTCTTACGCTTTGCATTTATGAAACAATGATTAATTAGTGTTAGAAAAACCTATTTCATAAATCTGCTTCAAAATCCTGTTAAGATGTTAAAGGAACAAAAAAGAAATGTCTACAAAACAAATAGTTATTACCTCTGAAAGGGATGTTTTCACAGCATCCACTAAGTCAAGGGCTCCTTTGATATCTAAAGTTGGGTTTTGTAGTTTTGTATTAAGCAGCTTTAGGTATCAGAGTGTCTTACTTGTCAATACCAGAGATATTATGTACCCATAGCTTGTGATTCCATGAAGCAATGACAAGGCATCACTTTGAGCATCTGTGTTGTAGTCTCCTGAATACCCTGTTCTGAGAATCTCTACTACCTATAGTATAGAGGCATGAAGAAAAGATTTGATACACTAAGTAGGGACTGCACATGATTTTTAAAACCATGTTAAATTGATTTGAAAATGATACAAATAGATGCAGGGGGAGAATCTGATTCCAGCAGTCTTTGAATGGGGTCTGTAGGTGCTTTGGTTGTCGAATTACATCATTTTTAAGTTTTGTAAATTATGGGTATTTTGTAAGGTTTTTTCATGTTGACATGTCGCAATAATTTTTTGTCGACGTCGACATAATGTCGACATAAAGTTGATATCAAAGAGTTGTTTTTTTCCGGAAAAAACAAAAATGTTTGGATGAGCTTAATGACCCGTTTTATGTCTCACATAAGCAAAATCTCCATATTATATTGGTTGGAAATTCAAAAGTTTCAGGCTTCCCCTAATACACAATTAAACTCCTCTACTGCACAAGAAAATGCACTTTGTCCTGGTGGGTGACAAATGCTTTGAATTCATCAAAGATATCACACAAGTAATCTTAGTTCAACTAAGCTATCAGCTTTACGTTGTCCATGCAAGCTTTCTTTGATGCTTGTCTTCAATGTATGATAAACAAGTCCCTACTCTCTGCACTTGACTGTAAATAACAGAGAGGAATATCAACTATCTCCGAAATAGGGCGCCACTCATCATATTGCTTTGGCCATCCAAAGTAATGGACAAGTATGTTTAAAGAGCTATTCATAAATTTTGTCTCTTTCACAGTCAACTCATAAATTTTCTTTTGTGGGCTGCTGTTTATATCTTTTCTTGCTCGCTCTTATCATCATTTTACTTTTTGTTGCCTTAGACTTTAAAAATAGGACAAACATAAATTTGTGGTCCTGGATAATACTTCAGTCCTTTGTAAATTGGCATTCTCCTCTTCCATCTGGGAAACAACACTGATAATTGACCTGAGGTTACCATACAACACACTCACCTCTATGACATTCATGCTTTTCGATCTGGACAACCGCTTCAAGGTGCCTTCAGCAGTATGGGAGGTACAACGGTTGACCGGTATTTGCAAACCATTATCTTCGCTTAGTTTCCTGCAGGCAGCGAATTTGTTGCGCAGCCGTCTACTGTGATTGCATTTGGCCAGCTACTGCACTCAAGATTAATGCATGAATCATTCACTGCTGTTAGGCTGCACACTTTGAAGAACTGCGAAGGCTTAGGAAGATCTGACATCATCTCGTCAACTACCTGATCATGCACATCATCAGTCTCGGCATCACTTGAATTGCCTTGGTCACTTACCTCTCTAGGTGAATCTGCTTCTTGTTGGCTAAGATCCATCATTTCAACACTGTCACTGTTACTTACTGCTGGCTGTCGCTCATTGGAACCTTCAGAATTCTTGATCGCTAACTAAATCCATCCCGAGTCGTCTGTC
>JXSR01S008011.1:8180-19888 GCA_000969725.1 Ophiothrix spiculata
CAAATTCGAGGAGCATTCAGGGGCCTTTTTACAAGTAGCAGGTGGGTGAAGAATGCACATAAAGCTTCAAAGCAGTAAGAGCAGCGTTTTATTTAAGTATTCTTATTCAGTGGGTGTGGTTTATAACAAAATGAAGCAATCTGATTGGTTCTTACACTAACTTGGAATCCGAGTCACCGCTGAAGGACCCCTTGTAGGATTTGTATTGTAATTACAATATCTGTCGACCGATCGTAGGGCACACTTACTTTCTTCCAACTAAAATACAGGAGCGGCGCCACAGGAGCGGGCCGGGGGGGGGGGCACCAGTTTACGTCTTATTGTTTGCTGTGTAAGCATTACTCGGACTTGAGACGACGATTTTGATTGGGTCAAAGTTCAGATAGTGATGTCACTTAACACATGAGATTGCATTTGTAAGCGGTGGAACCAAGGAATTATAAAATGTCCTTGGGTGGAACAGGAAGTTAGAGCGCCACCATCGTTGGCGACTGTTGGGTACGTACCATCTTACGATGTGTGCAGGAAACGTAACGACTACACGTGTTGCGCCAAATCATTCGGGGTTATGCAGATTGTATATGCTACTATTTGACTAACTTTTTTTGTTTTATCTCAACAGGATTACAAGTGTCCTACGACATTACTCGCCAGCCTTACTTCAATCGAGTCGTTGATGTCAAGGTACCTTGCACAGAATGTCAGGGCCAGTCCTACGTTCCTTTGGATGATGACAAGATCTACAAAATTGTCATCCCGTCTTACATTTATAATGGCGGTGACGGTTATGATATGATTAGACCTAACGCTATCAACTATCATACAGGTAATTTAACCAGATAGCGCACCATTTAATTCGTGATTTTGTTACGTGCATGAATTTTGCATTGTGTGCACAGTGTTGCAAGTTATTATTTTTTTATTTTTTTAATTACACTCCGTTGCACTGTTATCTTATTATTGTTATTGAAGGGTCCAAGACAATTTGCTATGACTTTAGCATCAACATTTATATGTCATTGCAAATATTTACTTGTCTTTTCTGAATGTAGGCGATATTGAAGAGGATGTTATCGCCAAGTACATCGAACAGTTCAGCCCTCTTGAAACAAAGATTGACGGTCGGATATTCGTTGCGAAAAATGACCCGGAACCGGAAGAGGTTACTAACCCATTCTTCAAGAAGATGGCCATCTTTGGTATCATATGCCTGGCGGTACTGATAGCGATAATCATGGTTGTGGCTGGTAGAGCTTTCCTGGCTCCTGTGATCAAGAAACAAAGACAGTTGAAATATATGAAGCAGACCAACGACCCAGATCCGACACTTGATGCGGAAGCATATTTCCAGAGAAGTTTAGATGAAACAATGAGTCTTCAAAATTCAGTAAATAAACCTACCTGATTATCGAGCATGTAGTCCAAGAGTATTAGTTTTAACATGGACATTTTTGGTAACAAGCTGATTTTTTCAGAATAGGTCCAGAAATATGTGTAGAATCACTGATAAAAAGTCCCCGGAAATCCCCCGTGGGCATTTTCTGAAATTCAAGATGGCGTCCAAAATGGCCGCCAAAATGCTATATTTTAAATATAATAGTTTTAAAACAACTTATAAACCACTTTAGTTAAACAAAAATCACTGAGATACTGCTTCTGGGCCTAAAGCAAACACAATTGGCTAAAAATAAGATTATATGCATGTTTCAAATTCAAAATGGCCCCCAAAATGGCCGCCAGATTAGCATATTTTAACTAAAAATTGACAAAAATATCCTTTGATATGCCAATTATTATAAATAATCAACAGAAAATGACATTATGGCTACAACAAGATCATTTGTTCCCTAATTATGATGTTAACATATTTAAAATTCAAAATGGCCCCCGTACTGAGATCCAAAATGGCTGCCAAAATATGTTTTAATGCGCAAAAATGGCCTAAAACGACTTAAAAACAATATTAAACACACTACAAGTAAAAAATGATTGATGGAAAGTAGTTTTGAGAGTTACAACAGATATATTTGTCCCCTAATTAGGCTGTTAACAAGCCTAGAATTCCAAGTGGCGCCTGTACTGAGATCCAAAATGGCTGCCAAAATACATTTTAATGCACTTCAAATAGGTTAAACGACTTTAAAACAGCATCAAACACATCATATTTTCAAGATATTTGATGGAAAACGGTTATGAGAGTTCTAACAGATATATTTATCCCCAAATTAGGCTGTTTTTAGGCTTAGAATTCCAAATGGTGGCAACACTGAGATCCAAAATGGCCGCCAAAATACACTTAAATGCGCTAAAACAGCATCAAATACACTATATTTTAAAAGATGATTGATAGAAAATTGTTTTAAGTTACAACAGTATATTTGTACCCAAATTAGGCTGTTAACAAACTTAAAATTCCAAATGATGCTTGTACTAAAATTCAAAATGGCTTATGCTTAAATGTGCTCAAAAATTGGTTAAACGACTATAAAACATCATCAAACACACCATATTTTTGTTAACAGCTTAATTTGGGGGCACATACAGCTGTTGTTTCTCTAAAAACCATTTTTCATCAAATATTTTTAAAAATATAGTGTGTTTTGTTCCTATTTTTGAAGTTGTTTAACCCATTTTTAGTGCATTCAAACATATTTTGGTGGCCATTTTATGTCTCAGTAAGGCTCCCTTTTATAATTTTAAGCTTGTTAACAGCCAACTTTGGGAACAAATATAGTGGGTGTAACTCTCAAATCATTTTCCATCAAATATCGTAAAAGGTATAGTGGGTTTGATGCTGTCTTAAAGTCATTTTACCCATTTGTAGAGCATTTAAACGTACTTTTGACGGCCATTTTAAATCTCTGTACAGACGCCATTTGGAATTTTAGCTTGTTAGTAGCCTTATTTAGGGACAAATATACCTGTTGTAACTATCAAAACAATTTTCTATCAAATATCTTGAAAAATATAGTGAATTTGATGCTGTTTCAAAGTCGTTTAACCCATTTGTAGCGCATTTAAGCATATTTTGGCAGCCATTTTGGATCTCAGAACTGGCGCCATTTGGAATTTTAAGCTTATTAACAGCCTAATTTGGGGACAAATACATCTGTTGTAACTCTCAAACCCATTTTCCATCAAATATCCTGAAAAGTATAGTGTGTTTGATGTTGTTTGAAAGACATATAATACATTTCTAGCGCATAAAAATTATTTTGCCGGCCATTTTGGATCTCAGTGCAAGCGTTATTTGGAATTTTAAGCTTGTTAACAGCCTAATTTGGGGACAAATGCATCTGTTGTAACACTCAAAACCCCTTTCCATCAATATCCTGATGAAAAGTATGGTGTTTGATAATGTTTAAAAGTAGTGTAATCCATTTCAAGTGCATAAAAATGTGTTTTGGCGGCCATTTTTGATCTCTGTGTAGGCGCCATTTGAAATTTTAAGCTTGTTAATAACCTTATTAGGGACAAATATACCTGTTGTAACTCTCAAAACAATTTTCTATCAAATATCTTGAAAAGTATAGTGAATTTGATGCTGTTTTAAAGTGGTTTAACCCATTTTTAGCGCATTTAAGCGTATTTTGGCAGCCATTTTGGATCTCAGAACTAGCGCCATTTGGAATTTAAGCTTGTTAACAGACTGATTTGGGGATAAATATATCTGTTGGAACTTTCAAAACTACTTGCCATCAATTATTTCGAACATATATTGTGCTTGATTTTTTTAAAAACTTCGTTTTAGCTCATTTTTTTGCATTAAAACATATTTTGGCGGCCATTTTGGACCTCAGTACTTGTGCCATTTTGAATTTTAAACATGTTAACAGTATGATTAGGGGACAAATGATCTTGTTGTTGTCCTAAATGTTATTTTCTGTAGAATATTTATGCTAATTGATGTGCTTGATGCTGTTTTAAGTCATTTTAACACAATTTTGTGTATTAAAACATACTTTGGCGGCCATTTTGGATCTTGGTACGGACCCCATTTTGAATTTATAACATGTTAACATTATAATTAGATTACATATGATCTTGTTGTAGCCCTGAATGTCATTTTCTGTACATTATTTATGATAATTAGCATTTCAAAGGATATTTTTGTCAATTTTAGTTAAAATATGCTATTTCGGCGGCCATTTTGGCGGCCATTTTGAATTTGAAACATGCATATGTTCTTATTTTTAGTCAAATGTGTATGCTACAGTTCCAGAAGTAATTTTCCAATGATCAGTTTGAGTGTTAAGTGGGTTACGATTAGTTTTTAAGCCATTTTAATGAAAATTCGTTATTTTGGCGGCAATTTTGGACGCCATCTTGGATTTCGGAAAATGCCCACTTGGGATTTTCGGGGACTTTTTACCAGTAATTCTACACACATTTCTGCATCTATTCTGAAAAAATCAGCTTGTTACCAAGAATGTCCACCTTTTTGCATATATGAGCTAATACTCTTGGACTAATGTGTTATGCTACGACTTACATTTTGAACGGGTATCGCTATAATAGAGGGCTTGTATATATTATTTGTATTCATTATGGTGGCATTAATTTGTTACACAAAGTGTAGAATTCTTATCTATAAATCTATAAACAATTAATGCACACACAAAAAAAACCGTTTTTTGACTTGTGACAATATCTAGCCGATGCGTTGGATATCAATGTAAAATCAGAGGGGTAAAATAATGACATACGTTAAGCGATGAACAAAATCCACCAATAAAGGTGGTTTCAGAGTAGCTGTCGCGGTTGCAGTTGGTAGCTGCGACAGGCGACCACGTATTTGCAACTTTGAGCTGTCTCGATAGACGGTCGATGACATATTTGCATATTCACAAGGCGCTATATGGCTTGTCGCTAGAAAAAGTGAATTCAACGCTCGACTAGGCGCTACAAGGTAATCGATATATCGGCTCGTTGTGCTTTTGCCGTAGATGCGATCTTTCCGTATCATCGATGATATGGCACACGGAACGCCGTATCATCGATCTTGTTGTGCCAGTACGGCACATGCTGGCTTTTACGGCACTGGAGATCGATCATACGACAGCTTAACGTGTACTTGTTGTTTAAATGAAAGTACGCTTGCGCACTGTCAGCACATAACCCTAAAACAATGTCATCAAACTTTGCAATGCGATTATACTAAATATCGAAATTATATATATATTATATTATATTTTATAGGGCCTAAATCGAATAAAACGGTTATAATCCCGGGCATCACATTTACGGCACACTGTACAGGAAATTACGTGTAAGTCGTCCGGATGTTACATCAAATAGAAGAATGTAATACAGGTATCTACTTTGTATTACAGGCTGAATATAGCGCACAATACAAATCACAGTGGGTGCATACTGTAAATTCATTATTGTTGTAAGCATTTTGGTAAGCATCTGAATTACGGCACGGTCTGCCGTATCATCGATGCGAAGCCGCAAACTATACCTAGCTAGACAATTACTCCCGCAATTACTAAAGATTGCGCTCTTGGAAATATGACGTGACGCTTGTCGTGCAGCAACCATGATAGTCACTCTGAAACTACCTTAAAACGGGTACATATTCAGGCCCTAATGTATTCGAAACAGTTTAATAGACGTGATATTTTAAATTCTCTGTTTAAGATTCGTATTTTAATATGCTAGTATTTATGACGGGCTTGTTTTAACAAGTTATGTAGATGATATTTTCAATTCCAATTTCGGATCAGAGAACCCGAGGTCCCTTCAGAAATGTTAGAGTAAGGTTTTAGGGTTTTTGATTAAGAATCTTACAATTAGGATTTCGGGTTAGTTTAAGGTTTAGAATCTAGATTGTGGTTAGACCTAGAGTGTTCTATTTCCAATATTCTGTTTTAATATTTTCAATTTTGTCATTTTAATACTTTAAAATAGTCTACTATTTATTGCTTTCGAATATTTAAAACCGTGAAAATAAAATACACACAATCCCATGCAAGGTGAATTTGAGAAACGTTGACTATTTTTTAACGTATGTGCCTTATTTGACTTTTACTCTACTTTTGTTTTATTGTATTTTTGAGTAAAAACCGTGCTCGTTTTGTAGCTTTTATGTATTTTTGTGATTTTCCTTTTGTGCCGATTTTGGACAATTTTATTACCCCGGTCCTCTATCAACCATTTAAAGGCATCACATTTTATGTGCCCAGTCACAAAAGCCAAAAAGGGCACACAAATCGTGTTTGTACGCACTGAGTATACGATGGTAAGGGGCACCGTATACGTAGTAGGAATAGACACGAAGGGATCTGCTACTTAAACAAAAACTTATAGGTCACTAGTGCATATCTTGTACGTACACAGTTCAGTGGATGATATTTAACAGAGTAAAATCTAATTTCTTTTATAAAATCTTAACAATTGAATTTTATCCAGAAGAAAATAAAAGGTCTATTCCGATGGAGAATTGTGAATGTCTACCTTTGTCTGGGTCAAGGTAGACAAGTAATTGTCTACCCTAATCAACTTTTTTTGAAAAAATATCATTTTAAAGAGTTTATAATAGCAATTTAGATTTTATAGTGTTATTTATAGGTTTTAAATACCGTTGTTTACCAGATGCGCCGTTTAAATATTTAACGGGCGTTTAGATAAAATTAGATTGTAACTGAACGAATTTTAGCTTAACCTCATCCACCTAAGGTATTTTCTACTACGCCGTCACCTAAGGGGTGGGGTGGTTACCCTGTGAAAATGAAACTGACGCGCCAAAAGTGTGATTGTTTCATACCATAGTATAGGGTAGGGTCTCTTTCTATTGATACCAAAATGATGAAAATAGTCAAGGCGTTACGTAATTATGACGTCATAAAGTACTTTAGGTCGGAAATTTCGCCGAAATCTGATTTTCGGCGAAAATTGAAAAAACTCAAAAAATCTCTTTTAAAGTTCTAAATATCGGATTTTCATCGAGTTTTTTGCTAATGAATAAAGGAAATTTTATTTCTAACATGTTCTATAAGTTATTTAGGTGGACGAGGGTTAACCAACGTTTAACTAAACATTGTTCGAGAATACGGCCCTACATGTTTTATGATATAAATAATTAGTTAAGGCTACAGTCCTTTTAGACGAGCGATAGAGCGGGACGCCATGTTTACTGCAAGTTTTAGCCAACTTACACATGTCCGATTATCACAATTGTTGGTGTACATAAGGAATAGTCTCTAGGTTATATATAAATCTTTACTAGTGATTACACGTCCACAATCAACATCAAAATGGCATCAACAGGCTACTTCAAAATGGTTAACGCTACTTTGTCATATATGGCAAAATTTCAACCACTTTCCATAATCCGATTTCGCTGAAATTTTGGTAGGTTGAACTAAAAAGAGCAATAGTGAAATTACGTATGTTTTTCAAGATTTACAATGGCATTAAATGGTCGAGGGGACAATGAATGTCGGAGCTATTTCGTGTTTCTATACACCGGTATTTTCCGTCGCTGAAAATTGCATCAAAGTTCACCTCATGTTTTATAAAACTTTATAATTGTCACGAAAAACATTTCTCATCTTCCTCTGTTGATCATATACATTTGCCGTTACATTTACAGCAGTGTTTAATACCGTAAAGTGAACCGTTTTGATGGCAAAGTTTGAGATTTTGAAGCGAAAATACAACCATGCCGTTTTGAGGAACTAAAGTATAAAATTGATCAGTTTCATGTATTTTTCAAGCCCTTCATGATGATTCCAAATCTCAAATCACAGCAGAAATAATGAAAAAAGATTTTTATTATATTTTACTTACATCATTTTGAAAAAAGAGGTGTAATTCCATATAATTCTCGTTTGTGATGTGCACATTTCTGCTTCTACTACAAACGATGTATACACCTAAGATAATTGGACGTCTCAGTTTAAATATCTTGTACTCATATCAGAATTACACCCAAATTGGCTAAAGATGGGATAATGCAACACGCTTTCAAAATCAAATTTCCCCGGTCAATAATTTTTGGACAGATTTACATTCTTTCTGCTTATACTTCAAAACACCAGCAAAGTTTCATTTCAAGAAAGTGATCAAAATATGAAATATGTCTGTGTTCTTTGACCATGTTGACGACAGAAAATATAGGGCTAACTGATCTTTGATCGCGTTTATCTCAGTTATACATTTTACTACCTGACAACCTTTGTCGGACCAAAACTTGACTTCTGGAAATCGAGTGAAGTTCATTCAGTATCATTTAAATCCTTATAACATGGTCTTTGCAAATACATATTTATATATCTTTAAAAAGTAAAAATTACAAGAGGTTGCATTTACGGCTCGTTTGAGATGGATGGTCACAATTGTAATTGTGATTTCAACCACGGTTAATCTTATGTAAAATTACTTTCAACACAACATCAAATTAATGAACCCATTATTATTTTGTATCGGGGGCTCACATAAGAGATGCTTGATGTGCGCTAACACCATGGGGGTGGAAAAGTACGCTCGTATTTATCCTGTTAGGCCCAAAATGCCTGACAAAGACAAAGGTGAATTTAAGACTATTTTTGAGGATTTAAGTAACAGCGTTTACTTAAAGTTATCAAAAACAGTCTTTAACAAAACTAAAAACTAAACTTTCTAGATATTGACCCTAATTGAATTAATGATTGATTAATTGATATATCAAGTAATAATAAATAAAGCTTCAAAACAAGGTAAGATATAATATTCTGAACTATATTAAAGGATAACCAGCCCCGTGCGGGTCCGGGGTTGTAGAATAGGCCCGATGTATCCCCTGCATGTCGTAAGAGGCGACTAAAAGGGGACCAATGTTGTTGAAATCAATGTTGGTTGTATATAGTTTTAAAGTGACTTTAAATGTATAGATCAATTTCTACTGTTGAACGAATATATCGAAAGTTCTGATATGCATATCATTGTTGTTGGAATGACTAATGCTGATGAAACATTCTTGTCGACTGTTTGGACTGTGCACATATCTGTAGAGACATTTGTTGAGAGGAGGAATATTGTTGTATATATAATGTTGAAAGAACTCGAAATAAAGGAACAGACGTTGGAGTGTCGACATGTCGAGGCTAATATTGAATGTACAGTTGTTGATGACATCATGATCATTGTTGGATCGACTGACATTGACTGATACTGATTAAGATGTTTGAAGTATTCTTATCGACTGTATCTGTAGAGACTAATTGATTAATATTGATGATGTTTGAAACAATCTTATCGACTGTGTAGACTTTGTACATATATATGTAGTGACTGTTATTGAAAGAACAATTATTGAAAATTCTACTGTTCAAAGAACTCAAAAGGATAACCACAATTGCACTTCCAAAAAAAGGCCTACTGAATGGGGGTTTGTTTTGCCCTTTTGGGGCCTTTGAAATCTTAATACATTTCAGCTAAACAACAACATATATTAATCATTTTACTTTTTTTTTTGAAATATGTTTCTAATAATAAAAATACATTATCTGGTACCAACGCAATTGGTACCCCTACAAATTTACCAACAGCAACGTTCGGCGACCGACAAATTTAAATACCATGGTGACGTCTATGCACCAACATTTTTCATTTTTTTTTAAATATATATCAGTATCTATTTTATATTTGAATGCCCCCCCCCCCACACCCGCTATGTACAGAGGTTACACTGGGTTTTATGTCTGCATTCATAATACATGTTGATGATGGTATCATAGGCATAATACAAACGCATGTAATAATAAACAGGTCAATGATTCTGTTATCCATAAATTAGCTAAAAACCATATTTTTCGTGATTTTTCCACTTCTTTTAACAGTCATTGTATTAAAAACATGTTATTCTTGCCAAAACATTTAAAAAAAATCGCTGCTGCCAATCGAACATGGACGTCATCAACCCGTAACACTATATTTATTTAATAAAAGCAATCACTTTAAGTGTAACTTGTCAAATATTTTTGTAATGTACACTAGCGGTTTAAAGTATTTCCGCACAAACACTTTATTCAGCCATATCTCACAAGGCATTTATAAGGAAACTATCGGGAAATTTATGTTGCTTTTGGTCAGATCTGATAGGTAATCTAGTTAAATGTTAATTTGAACTCCGAATGGGATCAACCTTCTCACGTATAGGTAGGGGCAACAACCCAAATAGGTCGAAAAACGTGATTTTTAGGTCAAATTTGATTTGACAACGCCTGGGTCAAGGTCACTCAAGTTAAGTGGTCATGTGGAATGTGTATATGTAATAGAGTGACAAGCAGGCGATGAAATGTCCTGGTCACGCTTGACTCCGCCAAGAGAATGCTTGGAAGCTAACGAAAAATGATCCTTCAACGCTACCCAGTTTACAAAAATAGGACCGGGGTAAAAGTGGAATAGTCCCTGGCAGTATATGACATATTTTAAAATGTTTTAAGGGGGGAGTCTACCTTACTTTTGACCAATTTTGTAACCCGATTTTCACAATGTTGCCAATGACTTAACCGGTTGTGTTGTATATCACCTTGAAGCTTGGGTCGAGCCCTTTTAAAAAATATGTATAATTCTGAACTGGTTGCCATGGTAACGGCGTAAGGCCTCTGATTGGCTAAACATTAGAACGAACGGAACTAAAGAACGGAATGTTGCATGTACACCATATTTGGGTGAAGGGTGTATGAGGATAGTACGGAGGGAACCATGGATCCTGATTTTTTATACGGTTGCCATGGTTACCAGGAGTCGACCAATCAGGTAATTTTGCATCATAATTCAAATTTGGAAATGAAATTTAAAAAATCCGGATCCATGGTTCCCTCTGCCTATTTGTTCCAATTATTCATGCAAAAAATCATGAGCCTACCTTATTTCGTTTTTGAGTTACGCTTGTTTTCGTATCGCATGTTTGCGATTTTTCGACTTTTGAGATATAGGCCTTTAAACATTGGCAAAAAATAATAAATAAGATACTCAGGCTATAAGTAACTATCATATTATGAAAGATAATAAATTAACACACATTTTGAGCCCATTTTGGTCAAAATCGGATTTAATTTAGCGGAGTTATGGATTTTTAAAAAAATAGCATGTTTAAATATAGCCGAGTGAGATAAAATAAAGAAATACATAAGAAAGTGGCAATTTCAGAAATTTTGGTTGCATATGATTCACAATGTATTATCTTTATAAAATAATTGATTTATTTATAGGAAAATGTAATTATTATATTAAAATGTAATTTTAATGAAAATCCTCAAAATTACAGGTTGAGCGTCTTCTGTATACAAATGTATAGGAAAAGCATCAAGAAATTTGTGACTTCCGTTCTTAAAATTGCCATAACTTCGGAACCGAATGTCCGATTGAACTCAAATAAAAAGCATTATAAAGTAGAGATTCTGTAGTGTTTCCTTGTGCTATTATCTCATTTTTCTGATCTAAACGAATTGGTTGGTCAAAAGTAAGGTAGACCCCCCCTTAAGAGGTTTTCAATCTGTCATATACAGTCACAAAACACTCCACATTCATCACAACCCTATTTTTGTAAACTGATGGGAGTTGAAGGATCATTTTTCGTTAGCTTCCAAGCATTCTCTTGACGAAGTCAAGCGTGACCAGGAAATTTAATCGCCTGCTTTTCACTCTATTACATATACACATTCCATATGACTACTCAACTTGAGTGGTGAAGTGACCTTGACCCAGGCGTTGTCAAA
>JXSR01S008012.1:15769-45230 GCA_000969725.1 Ophiothrix spiculata
GGAGATATAAGACATAATCAAAGTGTTGCCAGAAGAAAGAAGAAGAAATCTGTCAAAAACAATACCCTGCCGAAGTCTCCGGCAGGGTAAATATGCATCTATGTCATACATGTTATTTTCTTCACTTGATCCCTAAGTGATATTCTTTGTTTCTATTTTTCATTTTAGAGGAAGATCTTGATGACTTATTCAAAAAGAAAAGGGTTCTTCCTCATCATACCAAACCAAGGAGAAAGCGTTCAAGTCTCTCCCAGCAATTGGAACAGTGTCCGGCAGTAGCCAGTAATCCGTTCTCGGAATATGCCAAGTTTGATGGCAAGGTTAGTACAAGTAGAGTCCAGATTTGCGTGTTTTTTTTTTGGTTTTTTTGGGGGGGGTCATATTCTTCCAAACCAAGAAGGAAGTATTGAAGCCAATCACTGCAGGTGGAACAAATGTGGATCGTCATATCGAAAGGTACCTTAATACCGGCATAGTACATTACGAGATACGGGCCATTAAAGCTAAGCATAGTCAAAAATCACGTCCAAGGTCGAATTTCTAATTTCACCAGAAAGGTTATCATTGAAGTGTATTCTATCATATTAACCAGGTTCCAACATCCAAAACATAAGAAAAATGTATTAAAAACCAAGCTAAAAATCCTCTCTCTATTCAAGATTTACTAAGTACAAAAACTTTAAACTCGATTTTCTCAGTACTGTAGTTTTCCGAATCAGCCCGATGCCTTTTACCAATTTTGGTGTAACTTCGCAACCGAACATACAATAACCAAAATCAAGGTGTCATTTTAAAGCTTAAAATCTCAGCTTTCAGATGAGACCAAAAAATTAATTTGGATTTTGCCGACCTTAAGGTACCTTTCGATATGACGGGTCACAAATGTCTGGCAGTAGCCAGTAATCCGTTCTCGGAATATGCCAAGTTTGATGGCAAGGTTAGTACAAGTAGAGTCCAGATTTGCTTTTTTTTTTGGGGGGGGGGGGGGGGAGGGGGTCATATTCTTCCAAACCAAGAAGGAAGTGTTGAAGCCAATCACTGCAGTTGGAACAAATGTTCGGCAGTAGCCAGTAATCCATTCTCGGAATATGCCAAGTTTGATGGCAAGGTTAGTACAAGTAGAGTCCAGATTTGCTGTTTTTTTTGGGTGGGGGGGTGGGTGGGTCATATTCTTCCAAACCAAGAGGGAAGCGTTCAAGCCTCTCACAGCAGTTAAAAAATGTCTTGCAGTGGCCATCCATCCCGAAGTTCTCGGAATATGCCAAGTTTGATGGCAACATTAGTACAAGTAGGGTCCCGAGTAGAGTGTAGATACCCTGTTGAGGGGTCTTATTCTTCCAAACCATTTGAAGTAAGCATTAGTTAGAACAATGTCTAGCAGTGGCTAGCAATCTATTATCAGAATATGTCAAATTTGATGCCAACATTAGTACGAGGGTGGAAGGGTCATTTTCTTCCAAACCAAGGAGAAAGCATTCAAACCTCTCCTAAGAAGAGTCTAGATGTCATGTTTTGAGGTATCATTTTCTTCTAAACCAAGGCGGAAGCATTCAAGCCCCTCACAGCAGTTGGAACAGTGTCCGGCAGTGACCAGCAATCCATTCTCAGAATATGGCAAGTTTGATAAAAAGGTTGGTACAAGTAGAGTCCAGATGCCTCATTGAGGGATCAATTTCTTCCAAACCAAGGAGGAAGCATTAAACCTCTCACAGCAGTTGGAACAATGGGGTAATTTACATGTAGTGCAGATCCAGATGTATGCACATCTCCGAGATCCAGATCTAAGATCTACATCTCCGTAGACAGCTTACATGTACGCATGTTGTAGAGTGCTGTACAGCGGATCCAGATCTGACGCCCGTGTTGCCACAGTCTTCAGCAAAGTGGCTTATGCAGATGCGCATACATCTGGATTTGCACTCCCGTGTAGATTTGCACTCCCATTGTCTAGCAGTGGCCAGCAATCTATTCTCAGAGTATGCTAAGTTTTATGGCAAGGTTAGTACAAGTGGAGTCTTAAGAAGAACGAGGAAAAAGGTACATAACATGAAACACAGTCAATAGGATGCCCTTCCCTTTTGCCCACCATATACTAGTAAGTCGCAGCTAGCGTCTTAGCATCTTTACTTGCTAACATCTAAGTAGCATCTTCAAAGCTTTTACACCAAATCAACCTAGAAGCATCTTGATAGCATATCATGGGCTCTACTGCTCAAAAGTTTTCACAAATACATGGGTCTACTATTACTAAGTCCTTCAAAAGATTAATACGTGTCCATACTCAACGACCCCTTTACTTTTACTCTCCCTTTTCCTTGATACCGTATTTTTTTTTTTTTTTATTAAAATCTCAAGAATGGGGTACCTTCCCATATTTTGATTTCTGGACCCATATTCATGAAACGCTGTTAATTTAGGTACCAACTAATCTATTGTGCACTTGTTAAATTTTTTGACAGGTACACAATAGGTTAGTTGGCAAACTAGAGTTACCAGCATTTCATAAATAGTGGCCCAGGAGTTTTTAAGGTTTGGAAGCTACCTCATCAACAATGATCGACCAAGAAATATGTAATGAAATCCCAATTTCATTGTCACTTAACATTAGTATTTGATGTACACTCATGGTCAAAAGTGTTTGCGCACCAAACCTTTAACCAGCCATATCTCGAGAACCCTTCATCATTTGGGCCATATTTCATTGGATTTATATTTTACATAGATCTAAAAAAATCAATGAGAATTGCATTAACGTCATTCGAAAAATATTGCGTGCTAAACATATTGTATACTTTCTTGTGCACATAAAAACGGAGTTTAAATACATAACTGCACATTTGTCGGAAAACTAATAACCTTAAAATGTTCTTTACGGCTACACGGTGATAACGAGCATTGAATAATAAACTACATAGGTACATATCAAAAGTGTGTGTGGTGTATTTGTATATGGTCCATGAAATCGGCCATTTTTATGGTTATGGAAGATCGAATATCAGAGGAAACATAGATTATTTATATTGGATACATTAGGCACCTATAAAAAACCTGAATTGTTTCAGACTCTTGGTCGTTTGATATAATAATTAAGTTTTTGTCTGTATTTCAGCGTGAGCAAACACTTTTGACCGGGAGTGTATTTCTATACCCATTTTGCATTTAAGACACAAAATACTTCAAATCTATATCATGCTTTCTAACTTGTCAATCTGTTTGATTGACATATCCAACCTGAAACTCATGATTAATCTATTCCCATATCATGTTGATTTCCCCTTCTTAGCCCCAAATGTCTTTGTCTGGATTCAATGGAGGGGTTTTCTGTCAACTTCTTTTTTGCAATGTTAAAAGGTTCAAGGACCCCTTTTTCATTCCCATATCTTCCTCTACCTCAGCTTTTGCCCTTTATCTAAAGGCGTGTTTATACTGAGCACCCACCAGAGTACACCTTTTCTACCCACCATTTCTCTGATGTTGTCGATCGGGATCACCGACAAACGCCACGTTTCTACTCAACGCGAAAAGGTGGATGTTGTCTAAAAATCGAGCCATGCTATGGAAACCGGACGTGCTAAATGAATTGCGGTCACACGCCAGGTTACTTTAGTTGGAATTTGTTAGCATATATAAATTGTAAAGAAATTCAATGTATAAACTCCTCATTTAAAAAAAGGAAAAAAATGTGCATCTCCCAAGTTTACATTCCGTATGTAGATTTCGCGGGGTTGTAATGGTGCACTTCCGGTACACCCGGCAACCGACGTTCGTTTGTGTTTTTACTGCGAATTTTCCCAAAAGTGACCCGAAGACACACACCTCAATAGGTGTACGTCTTCGGATGCTTTGTTTCCGTGTGACACACGGAAAATCGTTACCCGCTTGTGTTTCTACTGCGAATCTTCCCCGAAGTGATCCGAAGACACTCAGAGACACACGGCAACCCTTGCTCAGTAGAAACACGCTATTTTATGCTAAGGCAAAAAGAGAAGGTTTGTCTCATCAACCATTTGTAAAAACGCTATGCGGTATGCGATTTTTTATTTTTTGGGGGGAAATTAGATATGCGGTATGCGATATATTTTTTTTAATGCTTTAAAATTTTGATCGCCCAACTTACGAGTGTGAAGTGCCCAGTTTGTGGATTATTGATTATTGCCCAACACTAATGTTGTTATTACAAGACCATGTATCGCCCATGCAAACATGGCGACTTACGGTACCCAGTACACGACAGTTTTATAATAATAGTTATCTGCAAGTTATACTACTAGCCTTCATTATTTATACAGTTTCTAAGTGTGATCCTTCCAGTTTTAACTATGGGAAGATTTGACAGTTAAAATATAGCATAAAATTCAAGGTAAATTTGCAACAGCAAATGACAGCAACCTGGATGGCGGTCGATCGCTGGATTACTCTCGATAAACAAAAAAAAAAAAATCATTTTCACATAGCAATGCGCTCGGGTTTCTGAGACAAACATTTTTTGGTGGGGCCTAACAGTATTAAAGAGTTTTGGCGAATTCTCTACTCCCCTCAATATATACATTGAACCTCATCTACTCCCCCCAATATAGACATTGAAAATCAGGTAATGGTGTAGTTTAGGACCCTGTTCATAATAAGGAACAAAAGTCACTAATTCATCAAGCCAAATGAACCAAAGAAGCTAAAATAGTTAAAATGTTATCTAGATAACAAGGTTAATATTTTGGAAGGAGGGCAGGGCTACGAATGATGAGGGCAATTATAGAATAAAACAACAAAGTTAAAACAACAAAGTTAAAACAAATCGTAAAAAGTACTAAAATTGTCTCCAAACACCGCTGAAAATATTTGCAAATTTCAGAAAACTCACCTGTATCGAAGAAGCTTGGTTTCTGTTGATCCAAAATGATGTTTAAATGTCTGAAAGATTGCCGAGTTTTCATAAAAGAGCGAGATTTTGAAGCAAGAATAAAGCCGTGATCGGCCATTTTTGATGATTGCACACTGCCGAATATTTAGGTGAAACGCTCGCTGGTTGGTTATAGTCCATATATATGGACCTCACAAGTGAGGTCCATCAATCAATCAATCAATCAATCAATCAATCAATCAATCAATCAATCAATCAATCAATCAATCATACAAGTACTTGCATAACAAGCATACCCCATGAAGGAGTCCATTCGTACAGGGGACCCACGGCTTTACGCGACTGTCCGACCATGGAGCAAGTAGAGTAAAGTTTCTTGCTCAAGGAAACAAGGAGACGAAAACGGCCCGGCCCGGGGCTCGAACCCACAATCTCTGTATTACGAGACCCGTGCTCTAACTGTTCGGCCACACTCCCCTCTCTAGATGGACTAGGATCCTAGAATTAATCAACCGATGCTCAGATCATACTTGTCACATATTTAGACCATTTTAGACCAAGTTTTAGAACAAACTCTGTGAAATTTACCAAAATTGTTAACATCATCACTTCAGCCAAGCCATTTAATCACTTCAGAACTAATCCACCCCTACCCCTGTATATCTTTGGGTTCATATTGCATTGCATTCAGTATGTAATCTTTGACTTCAAGTTTAGATAACCATTTTATGCAGCAATCTGTATTTTTGGATTCTCTGTCCTGAGGTTGTGACAATATTTTGAGAAGATGTTTTCAAAGTATCCTGTATCTATCTTTGCTCCTCCTCAGTGCAGGTCTACATCTGCAGAACTTAACATATGCAATTCAGGGATAGTATATTTTAGAGTCATGGATATACTTATCACTTTGTGGGAAAATTTTGTTATTTTGAACCCAAAAAATTAAAGCTTGGAAATATGTTCGGATCCAGACAATTTGAGTTGTTTCTGTTGACATGCCATATGTCACTGTTGTTGCGATATAAAGCATATCTCGACATATCGACATGAAATCTCATTTGTCAACAAAACTGGGCAAGTAAAATTCCATAAAAACTTGATATATTAACAGAAAAACAATATCACTCACAATTTAATACTAATTAGTTGTTTGTCATTTACAAAATAGTTACAAAATATCAATTGTATATCATCCATTGTCAAATGCAAAATACCTAGAGTTACATTGATATCTTATAGTTATGTCTACATCTAAAATGGGTATTTCAGCTTCTGCAAACAATTTTTTCCGGCCAAAACCAACTCTTTGTTATCAAGTTTATGTCGACACACATGTCTATATCAACAAAAATTATTGCGACATATCCACAAGAAAAACAACCCGACAACACCCTTACTTGTTTATATTGAAAATTAAATCTTGCAATTTTTGCAATTTTCCAAGTAAAATTCTGCTTTTGAATAAACTTGTCCAAAAATTGATATTCTTGCATGCTTGATGCGTAAACGTACCTCTGAAAATCCTGTTTCATAGGTGGGTGAATCAATAAGATGGATGGGTGGTTCTGTTTTCTTTTTAGGAGGTAAATTTAGTCTTAAATAACCCCAAAACTTTCTAATAAATTTCAGCCAAAATAAAACTGAAAAATTTGGCACGTTTCCCACTGGCATTCTGTCTATTTAGTTTTTACATGTTATATGGATCCAAAAACTGTGGAAATTTAAATATACCCTAAAATGTTGATATTTGAAACAAACAAAACTAGACCCCTTAATTTCAAGAGTTCTGAATACAAAAAAATACAAGCACAAACTCATCTAGTTGACTAACCCCACGGATGCTAGCCATGCTGCCGATCTTTCATCCCGTCTCCACATGGTTTGATCATCATCCTAAGATTAAGTTGTAAATCTATTTAAGATCAGTAATTGAAATAGAATACTCACTTTGGTTAAATATGGATGTTAGTATTATCCTTTGTGAAGCAACTTTTAGATTGAAGTTTGGATTTGGAAGTAAATGAGTAAACATCAAAATTGACCTGATTGTTTTGGAGGGGAATTGAATTCTGCAACCACCTTGAAGATTTCTTATATTAGATTTTAAGATGATTTGTTATAGTTCCAAGTTTGCTAACATTGTGTGCTTAGTGCTATGTACATGCACGTTAGATGTTAGCTCGGAGAAATCGTTAACAAAGCTTCTGGCGGTTTCTTTTCTGTGATACTCTTAACAATCTGCGGCATATTATGTTACATTGTTTTGTTCCCGATATGTCATTGAGACCTTTAATGCTGGTTTAATAACTCCAGGCAGCACGGCTTTGCCCCGGGGAGGGGGTACTCAAATTTGGTTTGGGAAGGGACGTATCTCTGGAAAGTCACCCATCCAAATACAAATTTTTAAGAAAAATTGACCCATCCATATACCAAATCTTCTAAATTTTGAGCCAAAATTAATAAAAATCTTATTTTTATTCCTGTCCAAATTTGCTCTATTTTGGCAAAATTTTCTAAGATTTTGATTACAAAAATGCCAAAATTTGGCGCAAATTTGCGTAGAAACATTCCTGGTGTCCCTGGCAAACCTTAATTTGCGGCACGTCCCCATTACCCCTTTTCTACTAAGTAGCCCCCCCCCTCCCGGGTAACTTATTCAAACAGCTTATAAATGCAAAATGACCAGCCATTCGTGATGTGATATGTAATGACTTTGAAATTTTACCCCTTTTTCAAATAGGAGTAATGAAAAGAAATGAATTCTTGAAAAAGCATCCTAGAGGTTTGACTGGTGGTTTTCGGGCAGTGTTTTATTTTTGTATTTGGTTTGCAAAGTAATACTTGCTTGATAAGAGATACTGTAAACGGGAATATTTTCGCGAGCAGAATTTTTCGCGAAATCAGACAATCACGACATTTCCGCGCGTGTTAAATTAGCGTTTCAAAGCTTTAGTACATAGACCTACACATAAAATGAATGTATTCGCGAGGTGATATATTCGCGGTTAGATGTTGACTCGCGAAATTCGCGGAAATTAAACCCTCGCGAAAATTTGCCCGTTTACAGTAGTGTGTTGTTATCAAAATCAGTTGAATCTTGAATGCTGATTACCCAGACTTACACAAACTGCATTGTATTGCTATTTTTAGTGGTGTCCCAGTTGCCCCAAAATAAAGAAAGGACACCATAGATTCCCGGCATAGATTCCCGGCTTTGGAAGTACTGATGTCATTTCTTGCATAATTAGCCCAGTACATGTGATCTGGTTCCAAACAAATGATCATGTTGATAATGGTTTCACTGATCACACATATAGCCTATTATAGTCAATCTATTAAAATTCATGGGGGTACCGGGACAAAATTGCAACACAAGATTTTTTGGCTGAAATTATCTGTTGATGACTTTCCAAACAATATATTCAAAATGTAAGAAAATGTAAGCTTGTCAAAGTTGGTTAATTTGCATGAAACAAAATGGCTGCCAAAACAAAGAGTGAAATTTCAAAATTGGTCAAATCTTGTTCAAAATCACTCCAACATATTCCTCTATCTCAAGGAAGTAGAAAAACTATATTTTTACTCATGTCTGAAATATGGTTATGGAGTTACAGCCAAAAATGTAAAATGTCATATCAGAGGTCACAGATTTTACCCTATGGGAGTCCAAAATTTCAGAAGTGTTCGATTTGGTCCAAAATGGTCTCAAACTGTTCCGGGGGCATTCAAATTTGCATTTGGTAGGGTTGCTTGGCCCAGATATCTGGCACTAGGGTCTAGGGAATTGAAGATTGACTCTGAAAAGGGGGTCTAGAGTGACCCTAAATGACCCTTAAGAACTATTGGGTCAATTTGAGTTCTAGGAACAAACTTTTCATAAATTTTGCTTTAAATTTGGTCCTCAGAACTGAATTTCAGAAAGGGCTTAAGAAATATATGATTTCAAAATAGGGTTTGTGAACTAATAGTTGTGCCCAGAAATGTATACATGGGATGATTTGTCAACAAGAAAGTAAGGAAGGATCATCACTGGAAGTAAACAACACTGCGAATTATTAGATTGTCATTGAATTACCACATTGTGCATGAATTATTTGTTCCTACAAACCTTTTTAATGATGATAAATGTGGAGAACAATAATTATTTAATGATATTTGTCTAGATAACATTTTGATATTATGAAGAAAGGAATCCACTGAAGGATTTATGTTTTCAAAACATGATCATTATTATTCAGGTGTTTTAAACTGCATGATATTATACAATTCAAGAAACAAACAAGATAGTGATCTTTAAAAGCTTTATAAACAATTACACCAATAGCAACAGCAACATTATGTTTTTTTCTAGGATTCTAAGAATAAGAGTGAGTCATTAATGAAAGATATCATAGGTTTAAGTTGCTTTGTATCATAAGTAGAGCATTTCTAATGGTTTATTGTGAATAAAAGTACATTGTAATGTCATAAGTACCGAAACAAAAGAATGATTGTATTTATCTTTTAATAGGCACATTAATGAATTAAAACAAAATGGTTGAAAAGCATTTGTTTCTGTATTTATGCACCTGCCCATTGGGTATTGTTTTGACACATACAAAAGGCGATCAGGAAAATTTAAAGGAGCTATTCATGATCCATATTTCATCCCTAAGATCACCTCAATCAACATTTAATTTTTTTATAAGAATCCTTCACTGATCTACATGCACGGGTCTCGTAATACAGAGATTGTGGGTTCAAGCCCCGGGGCGGGCGGTTTTCGTCTCCTTGTTTCCTTGGGCAAGAAACTTTACTCTACTTGCTCCATGGTCGGACAGTCACGTAAAGCCGTGGGTCCCCTGTGCGAATGCTCCTTCATGGGGAGCTGCATACAGTGTATACCTGGTGAGTCTATAACAGATCGAAAAGGATTCTTGCAAATTTGTAAGTGTTCTTGAGAGAAATGAGAAAGTGTGTCATTTTCTAATTATTGTCAAGGCCTGGGGGGTACTCAAGTTTGGTTTTGGTAGGGGTGTGCCGCTGGGAAATTTGAAGTACCACCCATGTATATACCAATTTTCAAGAAAAAGGGACCCATCCATATACCAAATTCCCCAAATTTTAAATCAAATTTATACAAAATTGAAATTTTCGCCGAAAATTTACGCTAATTTGGCGCGAATTTCTTAATTTTTGTTTGAAATTTTGAAAAACAAACCCATCAAAACACCACATTTTGCAACGAAAAAGGACCCATTGGCATACCAGACAGCCTGATTTTGCTACCCAAGTTTGCGGCACATCCCCGTAATCACTTTTGTATTAAGTACCCCCCCGGTGTCAGGGGCCCCTACAATAATTACTACACAGTAGCCCAGTGATTCTCAACTAGTGTTTTTTGCGCCAAATGTGACGCTTTGACCAGTACTGATTGGCGCTTTTAAAACAAAGAAAAACATTACAATGAGAAAAAGGCCCATTTGGTGCTTTACCTGGAGGGGCCATTGGAAGAGGGGCAAGACTTGTATTTGGCCCCTGAGACTGGGCCTTGGCACCGCCCCTGTGCCCCTCCTATGCTGAACCATCCCCTGGGCCTTGGCACCACCCCTGCGCCCCTCCTATGCCGAACCATCCCCGGTTTTGTCACACTCTATGTGCATACCAAATAGGGTAAAACACAAAGTCATAGTAACTACCAACACACCAATGTAACCTGGGCTGATGTATCTATCCCTTAACATAAAATTGTTATGCTTTTGGTACGACTGCAATGTAAATATTTACCTTGGGGTCCCATAACTTGAATAAACACTGACACACTTGGCCCCAATGGCAAGATCAGCCAAACTAGGTATGATTAGAGGTATCGTTACAAGTATGACCGCGAGTATGACATGGAATTTTGATCGCCTCGTAATATTTATTCATGTTGCTCTCTGAGTTAAACAAAGATTGGAGGAGAAAAATTACATATTGCTTAGGTTATTTTTTATTGAGTGTTTACTAAAGTTTACAAATTATGAAATAATGAAATATATATAGATGTCAAAAGGTATGAATGTAATTAATGCATTATCAAGTTTGTTTAACACTCGACTGTTCTAATTTCATTTTGTTATAATTTATAGAAGTTATTTAAGGGATACCTTGAGGCCAGACTTTAGTAACCTAGTTTAGCCATTTTAACCCAGTTAATGTTTTCTAAACTTTATAAAGACATAGATGCATACAGGATATGATACATTATTTACCAACAGGCATGTTGCTTCATGTACTTTCTTTTGCCTCTAGAGAGACCAAAAACCTTAAAATATACATTAAAAAGATCAAATTCTTGCCAGGCAGCAAATATTTGAAACAAAGCATATTATAACAGTTCACAGACATTCTTTGAAATGTACATTTTCTAACCAAGATGCTTCAGGGACACCAGAAATGTTTACACTAACCAGCAAAATGTATGTTTTAACAGTTTACAGACATTCTTTGCAATATCCCAAGTTTATGTACAAAAAAGAATGCATTCTATAGCCTCACCATTTTTAAAGACATAAAGGAACTGTTTCTGGTTTGGGTTCCATCACCCTACAACTTTAATATGGAACCAAATCGGTATATATTTCTTGGCCTTAACCCTCGTCTAACCAAGTCTTTTTTGTAACACGTCTAACCAGGGGGGGGGGGGAGGGGAGGGGGGGGAGAGGGTTGTTGCAACAACCCTAAATTTTTGGAACAGAACCCCCTATGAATTTGGTTTTGCTATCAATAGATAGGTATGGTCCTCCCCTATCCAACAATCCCAAAATCACCCCCCCCCCCTGGTTAGATGAGGGTTAACTCAACTGGTCAACTCATGTGCTTGGTCTAGATTGAAAGATGATATCTTTTGTATAAAACAGTAATAAATATAAGGTCCAAGGCAAAGTTTGTGAGATTCGGTACATCAAAATCATATTCTATTTTGTGCGCGCTTATGCCCAATTTGAAATTAGTGCTATATAAAAAGAAATCCTGTGTTCTCATAAAGTCTTAAAAGTTCTACAAAAATTGCATAAACAAAGGGTTTTCCGGTTCGTCTATTAGGCAGACTGGGGCAGACTGGGCAGACTGAGCAGACTGAGCAGACTGGCCTGCAGACTGGGCAGACTGAGCAGACTGGCCTGCAGACTGGGCAGACTGAGCAGACTGGCCTGCGCACTGGTTTGCTTATGACATTAAGCAGACTGTCAAATTATTTGATTTGTTTATTATGATGTGATTCATTACAGTAATAGAAAAAAAATAGAGAGATGTCTGGTATTGTAAACATTTGGCTTTAAACTACAGACATCCTTGACTTGGGATACCCATCATTTATCAACATTTTATGAGCTATGAAAGGTACATTGCATCGTGGACAGACACCTTTATGCCCTGAAACAGTTATATAGGCCATGTTTTGGGGTATAGAGTAACAGATTGGTTTCATTTTCAGTTTGAATCTGGTAATTTCCCAAATGAGGTATTGGTCAAAGATCAAGTAATTTTCAACCTTGCAAATCAAATTAAAGAAAGCGGTGTGGGTTGACAACACAGTTGACAAGTGCAGATTTAGTCTACTAACCAGGAACTGTTTTTACCAGTAGCAAGCTTGGCATCAAACAAGAGGGAAAAAATTGTGTTTTTGGGCTAGTTACAATAAAACAAGACTGATGAACTATTAATGAACTTGTACTTTTATGTGGAACTTTAGAGCCACACTTAAAGAGTCCAATGTTGATTTCAGGTTGCTACCTCCAAAAGGTTAACATACATGTTAAATATATGTGATGGCTAAACCCGAAAGGTGGGACTTTGCAGATGATATCAATTTGTATTTCATCATTTCATCTGTTATAGCATTTTCTAAGCTTTAAAATTACACCTTACTTGTTAAAATTGATCAAGGCAATCAAATTTTACAACAGAAAATGGGCTAGAAATTCTTATTATTTACTTTATTTTTTGCTGCCTATTTTCACCAGTTTTTTGAAAAGTGTTCTGTCACAAAGTCCCCCTTTTCGGGGTGAGTCATCACATATGAACCACAGACCAGAAAGACAAGTATGATAAGAAATGTTGAAACCCCGGATTGATACAAATATTACCCTGGCCTTGATAATGACGGGAAAAGAAATAGATTAAAACACAGACTCCTCTATTGTACAAAATTGATATTGTACATGTGCAATACATTGTAGAATGAAAATAAGAAAATGTCCTTGACAAAACCATACTTGTATGTTTACTTCAGATTACAAATCAAAAGAAAGTTCACACACTTGAATCCTGTTGCATAAAATGGGAGATGTCTGCCTGGAAAAACAAGTCTCCTGAAACAGACTACCACTGTTGAATGTCTGAAAGAGATCAAAAACAAACCAGTCTGCCGAATGTCTCAAGCAAGCCAGTCTGCAGGCCAGTCTGCCCAGTCTGCAGGCCAGTCTGCCCAGTCTGCAGGCCAGTCTGCTCAGTCTGCCAAGTCTGCAGGCCAGTCTGCTCAGTCTGCTCAGTCTGCCCAGTCTGCCCAGTCTGCCCCAGTCTGCCCAGTCTGCCCCAGTCTGCCTAATAGACAAACCGAGGGTCTTCATCATTAATGATTACATAATTGTCCAATCATCAGGATAAACTTCAAAATTTTGAGACAAATGCTGCTTTTCTACATATTAGAGATTCCTCTTTAGGCAAATAGCACCTTATTTCCTGCCTTTTAACAGACATTTAGTATGGTTGTTGGCTGCTTCGGTGATTTATATACCTATGTGGTACCTTAAACTGTTTTATAATGTTTTTTCAAATGAGATTCCTTGTTCTAGGATATCATTACATAAACCTTGTCAGTTCAGTTATGTTATCTGTGCACCAAATGTTGATGCATACAAATACCTCAAAATTTGCCCAAACAAAAACGTCCTGAATTATTGGGTTTTTTTTGAGATACAAAAATGGGTTGGTTTCATTGTAGTTTATCATAGGGGACCGTTCACAAACACTTGTTAGAAAATTTTCACCATCGTAAGGTGGCCCTTAAAAAATTACCACAAATTTTCTGGTAAAAATTGAGTTAACACGCTTTCCTATGGGGTTGACCACTAATCTTTGTCGCAAAAATTGGGGCCCTTAAATTTTTTGACATCGAAAAGGGGGGAAGGGAGGAAAAAACCATTTCTGTGATAATTTTTTTTTTGCACCAGCCCCCTACAATTGTTTGTGAACAGTCTCAAGAGTTACAAGAATATATTCATAACCATACTCTGTTAACGGATTTGAAATTTGACTGAGAATCAGGGTATGCGCTATTGCTTGGGTACTCTCAATTTGCGTACAAATATATGATGTTTATTACGTTGTAGGCAAGTAATTGTAGCGTGACCAGAACACAGAGCACGGTCACTATGCACTCGCACAGCATCGGTCCAGGCGTGGCCCTTGTGTGGCACAATCCCCAAATTTTTAATGTACAAATAGTCCCATTTTCTATCTGTACTTTCTTTTATCTATGTTCATAACTAATTTCTTCATAATTTGCTTTTTCTTATTTTATTCAGGCACAAGTTGGCAGTGCAAGTGTCATTAAGAAAATTGACATTTTCTTGGACATGTGTGAAGGGGATGCTAGGGAATTTCCCATGGAATTACACGTGATGGGGACAGCCCGTGTGCTTGATGTAGTAGGGCTGATATGCTGGCATTATACCAATGATGGTTATGAACCACAACTCAGGTATGTATGAAGAGAAACTAGGGAATTTCCTGTGAGTTACACGTGATGGGGACAGCCCGTGTGCTTGATGTAATAGGGTGATGCTGGCATTATGGCCGCACAACACTAAATTAATCCACGATTGGTGTAGGTGGATAGTCCTGGTAAAAAAACTAGGTCCACACCAGGCCTGGGACTTTCCGGGGTAATTTAGTACCCTGGTACCCTACTTAATTTTTGGGCAGGTACGTGGGTACCCTAACATTGAGATTAATGGGTTCATTGGAATGTAAGGATGTAAACGAAACACTAGTCAGTTATGACTTTGGAAGTAGAGGACAAAAGGCCTGATGCGCATTGTAGAAGGCACAGTAGCTTTTGCTACCTGGAGCCTTTGACGGAGAAAAGTGATTCTTGATCTGGCTTCATTCTCTTCCATACCAATAACTCCTAGTGCTTTTCATCTGAAATCAAGTCGAGCAATCATGCTATCATCAACCATGAGTGAGATGCATATTCAAGTACATGATGAACTTGGCCTTGTAGATGGTGATCTTCCTCTCTTGTCCAGTTTGTTTATATAGTTTGTTCATAGAATGCCAGGCCTAAGCAAAATTCACAAGCTTGTATAGTTCAAGAACCGATCAAGAAATTTTCATTTGTCTTTATCAGCTCATGTTTTGCATTGATTGATCATGCATTTTGTCCCTTAACTTTCAAACAATCCTGAAAGTTAAGCTTCTGGGACTGGACCTTTAGCAGATCTGTGGATTCTCTGGTTCTCTTTCCATATCATAATTTGTTTTCAAGTTGTCATTCTTTTATGACTTTGCGGTAAGCAGTCATACAGTTACCTGCGTGTCTGATTCTGCAGTTTATTTATTTTTCTATATATATATTCCAAAAATATAAATCCCTTGAACTATTTTATTTTGGGATTATCTGTTTCAATGTATTTTCTTAAAAGCCCTTAATAACTGGAATTAAGGGGTATTAATGCGTTAGCAATGATCAAATTGTCAATCATAGACAACGACGACGTCTGATTGGTCAAACCATTGGCAGAGCGAGGAGTAAGCACCGTGATTCACGGATAACAAAAATATGTTGTCATAACAACTGCTTTCATCCACAAATTATGTAACGATTGTCTAAATCATAACAAGCCAGGAACATGGTTATGATATCTAATATTATAGGAAGTGCGCATCACATAAATTATGATAGCTAAATATGGCCGTGTCCCAAAGATTAGTTCAAAGTAAAATTCAGCTTCCTCCATGGACAGCTGACATCTTTAGCGCAGCCATAAGTATAGTAAATGGGTTAATCCCGCAACCTTGTCCCATTATTGGCTTCCTATGTCATATATTCCAGCATTAATCATGGGTGAGGCTGTGACAATATCAGAAAGTTTAATTACTGTTTGACTGAATTATTTTGGCCTACTCATGTCAAATAATGTCAGTCAGTCAGAATGAATGACGGGAGGAAACTATAGCACTTGAATTATTGCCTCCCAGTGGATGGGAAATGCTCTAAGGCCTAATATGTTTTCTTGTACTCATGTTATGACATGTATGTTTTTGAATTTTATGGACCATTTACACGATTTTGATTTGATATCACGAGATATGTATACCTGGGAAATAGCGGGAATCAGATCATAAAGATTTGGTTAAAGGGAAGAACCAAGTATACTTTAGATACCATCCGACATTTTAGATTTAGGGATTAGGGTTAGGGTATGTTTAGAGTTAGAGTTAGGGTTGGGTCCCAGTTAATGAGATAGGGTCGGGTCCAAGGTGAAGTTTTTGATGGGATCTAAAGTACCTTTTCCAAGAGCATTTCAACTGCATTTCTAGCCTTTATTGGTGGCCTTGGTTTGTTTGAGATCAGCTTTATTCGAAGAAAGCAATTATGGGACGATGGACACTAAAATCATGATTCCGATTTGTTTTCATCAATCTTAAAGTGTTATTAACCCTTACTGATCCAGATGTCAATCAATCTCACTGTAAAATCATGAAAATGATTTCAAATATGTCATGGACGAGCCGAGGGTCTTATTAAAGGACCCGAGTGGTTTCTTGGGAGCGACGAATTGATGTCACCAGTTCTGTAGAATTTTACACCATATTTTCAAGTAAAATTAACTTAATGTTTCCTCACATATATGATGTTTGCGAGTTATTTTGGCCTACTCATGTCAAATAATATCAGTCAGTCAGAATGAATGACGGGAGGAAACTATAGCACTTGAATTATTGCCTCCCAGTGGATAGAAACGCTCCAAGGCCTAGTATGTACTCATGTTATGACATGTATGTTTTTGAATTTTATGGATCATTTACAAGATTTTGATTTGATATCACGAGATATGTATACCTGGGAAATAGTGGGAATCAGATAAGAAAGATTTGATTTGGTTAAAGGGAGGGACCAAGTATATATACTTCAGGTACCATCCACAATTTTAGGGTTAGGGTTAGGGTATGTTGAGGGTTAGGGTCAGGTCCTAGTTAGTGAGTTAGGGTCGGGTCCCAGTTAGTGAGTTGGGGTCGGGTCCCAGTTAGTGAGTTGGGGTCGGTTCCCAGGTGAAGTTTTTGATGGGACCTAAAGTACCTTTTCCAAGAACATTTCAACTAGCCTTTGTTGATGGCCTTGGTTTGTTTGAGATCGGCTTTATTCCAAGAAAGCAATTGGGCCAAAAAAAAAAGAACTCTGTCTCAGCTTACTTAAGGTCAAAAACCTAAGCGCTATGCGTTTTTTGGTTGTTTTTTTTTAGTAAAAAAGGTCTACGCGGATGCGGAAATACCCTCTCTAATTTTTTTTTGGCCACTATTTTTTTTTTCGTGCCCGCTTCGCGGCTGTTTATTTAACTTTTTTTTCCAGTTGTAGGAAAAAAAGATGGAAAAAACCCTGAAAATCTCTCAAAAACCTAAAAAAAAAAAAGAAATGCGCTAAATTGAGAAAATCGGGAAGCTGAGACAGACTATTTTTTCTTTGGCCTTATGGGATGATGGGCACTTAAATTATGATTCTTATCTGTTTTCATTATATTATTATTAACCCATTCTGATCCGGTTCTCAATAGACCTCAATGTAAAATCATGAAAATGATACGTCATGGAAGAGGGTCTTATCAAAGGACCAGAGTGTTTCCCGGGGAGCGAAACATTAATGTCACCAGAATTTTACACCATATTTTCTAGTAAAATTCACTTAAAGAAATACTATAAAGTGTTAAAAATGAAGCGCCCCCTGTCACCCATGACTTTTGATTTTTTTATCTTATCAGGTTTTGTTTTGGGTAGATATTAATTCCCTCCAAATTATTTGGCTTAATTTTGCGCACTTTTCCCGTCATTTGTTGAATTAAATTCGGGATCTACATGTATTAGTATAGGAAAGGCATGCATGTGCTTTTTATCCATTTTTCGGTGACAAAAATCATTTTTGGTCAAAATCTTACAGTATTGCTTTTTAAAATGTTTCCTCACAATATGATGTTTTTGAGTTATTTTGGCCTACTCATGTCAAATAATGTCAGTCAGTCAGAATGAATGACGGGAGGAAACTATAGCACTTGAATTATTGCCTCCCAGTGGATAGGAATCGCTCCAAGGCCTAATGTGTTTTCTTGTATGTTATGACATGTATGTTTTTTAAAGAATTTTATGGACCATTTACAAGATTTTGATTTGATATCACGAGATATATATACCTGGGAAATAGTGGGAATCAGATCATAGAGATTTGACGTGGTTAAAGGGAGCATTTCCATAAGGCTTCGTTGATGTCTGTGGTTTATTTGAAATGTGCTATATTTCAATAAAAGAAAGAGATTATGTGAGGATTTAAAGGATCCAAATTTGGGAAATTTTCTTTTGATCTTGATGTTACCTTTATCAGGATATAAACCCAATTCAAAACATACTGCATTTTGTAAAAACATAAGGGATTTAAGCTTGGCCCACATTTTCCACCTTAAAATTGTGAAAAAAATACTTAAAATTAAAAAAAACAATAAATACTTCAAAATAGTCAAATAAACAACAAGGCCTGACTAAAACTGCCTAAAAACTATCAGTGATGTATCTAACAAACAATATTACAAAAATGTCAGAAAAGTTAAGGTGTCTGGTCCACGCGCCGTCTACATGTACCAGTAAGAGCTAGTTTCCGAGTTGGTAAAGTGCTGCAATACGCTTGTGCACATACTCTGAGTAGTATTTTGAAGCTAAAAATGGCCATATTTTAATATTTATCTGGGAAATTAAGTCAGTGACCCCCAATTTTTATTTTTTTATTTGAAAGAACATACTTGTGCACAACTTTTGTGAAAAAATTAACAAAAATGCTGGGGCAGATTTTTTAAAACAACACTTAATAATGTCACTTTTGCCACATTTCCCATAGACCCATGTACTAATTTTTCCCAAAAAACCTCCAAAAATGCTGTTTTTAAACCGATTCTCATGCAAAAACGAGTCCGGTGACCCCCGGACTTGCCCAGGTGCTATTTTTTTATTTTAAAAATCGGTTCTACATCGATAAAATATCATTCATGTCGATTTTTACTAGAAATCTTCAGGCAGATCTATCATGGACCAGACACCTAAAAGTCTATTTGAACAGTAATCAGTTGAGAGATTGTGATAACTTATTACTGAAAGGTCAAAGATTGGTCTGTAGCAGGAGTTGAACCTGTGACCTGATTCAGAGTCCTGCTTTTAAGTTCTATATAATTACCAGCTTTTACAAAATGCCATACCACATTTCATTTTATGCTAAATTCATCAAATATTACCTCATAAATATTATGTTTGGACACATAGTGAAGATTATATTGGCCTACTCATGTCAATCAGTCAACATTTATGATGGGAGGAAACTTTAGCACTTGAAATATTGCCTCCCAGTAGATGGAAATCGCTCCAAGGCCTAATGTGAAATGCTCTGTGTGATGATTTATGTTTGAGTATTTCACAATTTCAGGATCATTTACATGAGTTGTCTTAATTGATAAATCAAGTGAGATTGAGATCAAGTGCAAATAATTAAAGGGACTAGCCTAGATCCTGTCCGCTGATTTTCTGACTATATATTTGTTTTCATATGTATCGATAGAACATGATTATACTAACATATCCTAGCAGTAGTTTCCGCTGAATTTGTGTAACAGAGGAAAAAAATGAAATTATTTACCAGCTGTATTTTTTTCACCGGCGAAAAAAAAAATGGTTGAAAAGTGTTTCTAGTTTCAAATCTTAAAAAGATCTTGTTTCTACACCTGTGATGGGTAAAAAAAAATATTTTTGAAGAAATTGTTTCTCTTTTGATATGTATTAAATAAGGCCAAAAAAAATGGTCCTTTGCCCTCCAGTGGAAAAATTGAAATTTTGGTTGATCTTTTATTTTTATTTTTTTTACTCATCACAAATAATTTAAAGAGTGATGTCATTACATGGATTTTATCGCAAATGCCAAGCAATGGAAGGCTTAATCAAATATTGTGGGTCATTATTTAGAGGAAATATGCATTTTATACTACTAAATGTGACTTTATACTGTTAAATTTTATGTTTTCCATTGAAAATATTGAGTTTTCATATTTTACATGTTTGGAAAAAAACAAACCTAAAATCGCGACCCAAATTTTTGGCATTTTTTGAGTCGGTCGCGGAGGGCAAACAAACACATTTTTTTTTAAGCCTTATTTCCAAGAGCTTCATTTGATCTTTTATGTGGTAAATCCATCTGAGGTACAAATTTAAGATTTAGAAACACAGAATAGTCACACCACCATCACATATAGATATATTGCAAATCAATTTGAGCCATTTCTGTGTAAATTTGTGTACTTTTTTGGATTTTACTACACTTTTCAGCTTTATTTAGAGCATTTCCATAAGTTTTTAATTCTAAGTTGAATCTAGGCTAGTACATTCATATTTGGTATCGTCTTATTATTTTTTGTTTTTGTTTGTTTGTTTTACTAACTTCTTTAATATAATGTACTCAACCAGGCCACAATGGTAACAAAATAATTAATATACCCTACTTTTTGAAAAACAAACAAGATTTTTGAAAAAGAAAACATAAATTTTGGTATTTTTTGTTATTGTATTATACAACCATGCTTATATAATATGCGTACAAAGTGGTTCATATGATTGACATATGGAATAGTATTAACCAGGGATCAATCACTGTCATGATCAGAACAGACAGTGTTGTAGAGCATTCTCACCTAAATGAGGTTTTGAACCATGCAGGTATATCGGCTTACAAAAGAATTGATCTGATCTGATCTGTATAGTAAGCTTATGTTAGGAGGGATGTTGATCATATGTTTCATGGGTTGAGTCTGTAATTAGGGATTTGCCATTTGCTTTGCTTTAGAATATGCCAGCGGGGGTGGGGGGTGTACTTACATTTACAGAAGGTACGGGTATGTGCCGCCCTCAAGACCCCCTTTTCAAGCCTCCTCTTCTACTCCCCAAGATACTCTTTTCAAGATTACTTCAGTTCCAAAGACCCCATTTTCAAAGAAAATGACTCAAAAGTGTGTTTTATTTTGTTTTCAAGCTAATTTTGAATGATTTTCAGCTCAAATAGTCATATTTTTATGGAAAAAAACAATTCCTGAGACAACAATTCAGGAAAAAATCAGTTCCATAGACCATATTTTTGACCAAAAATCGGTTCCGTAAGACCTTATGTTGGATATCGCAGATCTCATATACCTACCAATTTTTTTGAGTACCCCCAGGAGAATATGTTGCTTTTTTTGTTCACTATTATACCTAATGAGGTTTTGAACCATGTAGGTGTATCTGCTTACAAAAGAATTGATCTGATCTGATCTGTAAGCTTATGTAAGAAGGGATGTTAATCATATGTTTCACGGTTTTGAGTCTGTAATTAGGGATTTGCCATTTGCTTTGTCCTAGAATATGCCAGCGGGGGTGGGGGTGTACTTACATTTACAGAAGGTACGGGTATGTGCCGCCCTCAAGACCTCCTTTTCAAGCCTTTTCTTCTACTCCCGAAGATATTCTTTTCAAGATTACTTCAGTTCCAAAGACCCCATTTTCAAAGAAAATGACTCAAAAGTGTGTTTTATTTTGTTTTCAAACTAATTTTGAACGATTTTCAGCTCAAAAAGTCGTATTTTTATCGGGAAAAAGCAGTTCCTAAGACCTCAATTCAGGAAAAAATCACATCCATAGACCCTATTTTTGACCAAAAATTGGTTCCGCAAGACATTATGTTGGATATTGCGGATCTCACATACCTACCAAATTTTTTGAGAATATGTTGCCTTGTTTGTTCACTATCTGCATCTAATGAGGTTTTGAACCATGCAGGTATAACTGCTTACAAAAGAATTGATCTGATCTGTAAGCTTCTGTTAGAAGGGATGTTAATCATATGTTTCACGGTTTGAGTCTGTAATTAGGGATTTGCCATTTGCTTTATTTCAAGACTTCTTTGTTGAGCATTTTGTTTGAAATGAGGTTTTGAACCATGAATGTATATCTGCTTAGAAAGAAATTATCTGATTTGACCTGTAAGCTTTAATATGTAGTAGGGATGATAATCATTTCTTGGATTTCTCATTGCTTTGTAATAGAATACGTTTTCTGTTTTGTTCAAAACAGCTTTGGCCAGAGTTTTGTTCATTCCCTATAACCAATGAGGTTTTGAGCCATGTAGTTAGATCTTCTTATAAAAATGATCTGATCTGAATCTGAAGTTGTATGTTGTAGGGATAATCATACAGTCAATCATATAGTTCGGGGTTTGAGAAATTAGGGATCTGCTTTGTGGGTATGCGAAAATCTTCAAGTTAAAGCAGGCACTTCTATGGAAGAAGAAGAATATGTTGCCTTTTTTCCAGACAGCTTTGTAGAGTGTTTTAATCTAAAGACTTTTTGAACCATCTTGGTATATCTTCTTACAAAGAGTTGATCTGATCTGTAAGCTTAATATGTTAGAGAGGATAATAATGACAATTTGATGTCCTTGTTTTGTGGTTGAATATGTTACCATTCAGTTCAGGGTTTAAGTCTGTAATGAAGGATTTGCCGTTTACTTTGTAGGTTAAATATGTTGAGTTTTTAGTTCAAGACAGCTTTGTAGAGCATTCTGTTCACATCAACACCAAGTGATATTTTGAAAGATTCTGTTTTCAACAACTCACTGTAACCCATGATATTTTGTTCTTATTTCAGTGACAATGTGGACCATTATTGCCTGATGATAGCAGAGGAGGATGGTGAAGTTGATACCGATTTCCCTGCCTTGGATAGCAAAGAAGTCATCTCCAAGTTTGGCTTCAGCACATTGGCTTTGGTGGAAAAGGAAATCCCAAAACCTGTCGTGGAACAACCTACCAAAGAAGGAAAACTATTGGTCACTGTGTAAGTAGATTATTTTTATTCCGTAACTGAACATAGCTAGCTTCATTAGTGATTGGGACTAAAACCCCACACTTGCCTCCAAATCCATTAATATAGGGCCAACAATTTTCTGCTTTACAAATGCCAAATTCCGCTTTATTCTGCTTTGTATTTTTTGCAAATTTTTGAAAAAAAAAATCTTAAAAATCTTACAGTTTTCCAAGTCTCTTACCAATATTTTTACTGTAGTCTAAAAATTGCAAAACATCTTGTTTCCATCAGCATTAAAATCGTTCATAAATGCTGGTTCAGAAGCTCTATATTTAGCAGTTATAATCTGCCCTCCTACTTTTGCAATCCGTTTTGGTATTGCTGCCATTTTTAATCAAAATTTAATGTTTGTAAACTAAGCTTAATAAAAAAGTTTTTGCCCTGCAGCGATACTGGTCTGAACAAGCTTTTGGAAAAGCCCCCGTGGCTATTTATAGCTCATGCGCGCAAGGGATCCTGGGATACAGTGACGTAGCGGAATGCAGTATATTTGACAGTCGGGCGATATGTGATCGCAATGGGCGATGTGTGATGCGAGATCGCAAATCAATGCTGAATAATTGGGCATATCACGGCCGTAACTAGGTAGTTTATACGTTTTTATAGGCATTGTAAGGTAAATCTATGCTAAATTTGGCTTTATTTTGTTCAATTGATGATCTCAAATATTCATAAGTATTTATTTATTTTTTCAAAAATTTATTAATTTGCCGTTTTTGGGTCTTTTTATTTATTTTTTCTCAGATATGCTTTTTCCGCTTTTCACTTCAAATTCCGCGATTTTCGCGGAAAATCCGCAACGCGGAGGACTTCAGAATTTACATTAATCCTTTTCTGGCTATAGGTGACCACAAAATACCGTCACATGCTGTTGAAAAACAAACAATCATTGGCCAGAAACTTTGTAGATGATTTATTTCAAAATCAACCTGTATACAGTAATTTCCATATTTGTCTTCATTCCTCCGAACTATCCTGTGTCTGCTAATCTATTCAGGTTAAGTTTAGCAGTGAATAGATTGTGAACAATGACTCTAACATTGGTCAGATTTTGGATTGTACCAAATTAAAACAATATACTTTGCTACAAGTCTTTGCAAACTCAGCCTGCCAATGTATTACTTGGTCAAATTGTGTTCATATGATGAGAAGACCCTGTTTGAATCCCCACTCAATGATAATTTTTGGACCATGATAGCAACAATACTTTGATAATAATCAATGGAAAATCCTCAAAGGAGTTTATATTCACACAAAAACATTGTTTTTTTAAACTTTTGATAAAAATCTGAGCAAGTTCAGACATTGTTAGGTTTTTTTAAATTGATTTTGACTAGTTATGTGGCTTTTGTGGTGAGTGTGGATATTTCTTTTGTTGCAGTATCAATTTCATTGTGATTCAAGACATCACAAATTCATGTGTTTTGTGTGTTTTCATTTATTGAATTCTGTACTTTATGGATCAGTCACACATCAGATCATAACATACAAAAGTTTTACATGCTGAACATGTGTCAACAGGCGCGTAGCCAGGATTCTGTACCCCGGGATGCGCAATAATTGTAGATGGGTGGGCAAAAGTGAAGACCGCTCCTTTGATGGGAGGGGCCTGGGGAGGTGGAAGTATTTTTTGCCGACAAGCCCAAGTTTTTTGCCGACAACATAAATTAGAAAATGCCTCTTTTTATACAAAACATATGAAGGGTGCCTGAGCTTGATGTGCCCTCAGGGATTAGAAATTTTTGGTATTTTAAAAGAAACATTCACACAACTTTGTGCAAAATGTGATACTCAGGTAGAGATAGTTTTTGCTTTTTGCTAAACGATACTTCCAAGTCACATTGTCTCTCTAATTAACATGTGGACAAGTACTCAACAAACTTAGATATAATATTAACCAAAATATATGGAGGGAGTGTCTAAGGAGCAACCCTCAGGCAGGAGTTTGACAACTTTGAAAATAAAGTACAAATCACACGATTTGGTGCATAGATTTCGCTAATTTGATATTCCAAGATGGTACTTTTTTTCCATCAATATCTATATCTGGGCAAGATACTTCTGATACTCGTATCTATAGTAATAGACAAAAGAAATGGTGAGGTGTTCCCCCTGAGATGTTAAGAAATTTTTTGAAATTTTCAACATTATTCATACCATTTGGTGCATAGTTTAGCCAACATTTTCTATTCTAGCTCAATAGCTAAACCTGTCCACACAAAGCTAAAATGAGAACTTCGCGTTTGACTCCAATTGGAGTGTTGCAAAGTATCTTAGCAGAAGAAACAATAGTGAGGTTGTATGTTATGTGTAAGATTGGCTCTATACAATGATGTGTGACTGAGCCCTACACATATAAGAGTGGATTAAGTAATGCCTCAGCAGTTTAGTTTTTCAATGCTTTGTTATTTATTTTGTTATTACATATGCCACAAAGAATATTGCTAAGTTAAGAATACAAAGCTTTTAAGTATTGGTTTTATGTAGGGCAGTCAAGCCCTTCAGGTGCTTATGATGTTGATACTCTAATCATATCCATAACAATAGTATAAATTATCCCCGGTGCCTTGGGCAATTCCTGAAACCCAGAAATAAGGGATGCCAGATTAAGGACTTAATTGTTTGCAGGTTGTTGCAAGTTGTCACTCACCCTACACATGAAGCTCCTTTTCCCGTTTAGGACACCGCTTTTAATTTCCCTAGGCCTCTCATGATGATTACAAAACATTGGTATAGTAATGTAAAGTTTGTTCCGTGGAGAGCTGACTAACTCTCTTAGATCCGTTCTGTGATGTTTACAGGGTTTTAGAATGACTTGGACAGTTTATTCTCTTTCTGTCAAGAGATCTTCTATCAACAGTATCATATTGGTTTGTGTATTTAGGCTAGATTTGATGATAGGATCGCTGTATTGAATAAATTGATATGTTGGGAAAATGAAGGGACCAAGGAATTTGGGAAAATTAGGCTGTAATTAGCTGAACCAAATTCCTGGAGCAAGGAAATGGAGGACTAATAGTGTTGATAGATTTTATATTTTGTAGAAATATATAATACAGAATTGTATTGGAAAAAGTAGGAATTGTCTTCAGTTAATATATTTGCTGACAAATAAACAATGCCACAATTGAGTTCAGATCCATAGAAAGTTTTCCAAACTTTTTGTACACTATTTCTTTTTAGGTCTGCCTGAATTGCTATTCAGCAGTAACGAAGCAAATATGTAATTAGGTTCAAAATCCTCAAGTATTGAGGTTATATGAAAGTAATATTGTTAGGGTTTCCACTGGTATTGATGCTATAGAAAGTATTATAAATTTGTTAAACTCACCACACCATATGATGGATGGCAATTTGTTAATTTACCTGATGTGATATATAGGTGGACTATTTCTGCTGTCTTTTGAACAATGGCAAGGAAGGAATATGCTCCGTGGCCATTGTTACGAGAGGTTGCACAAAAAACACCCAAAATATTCACTTAGTATAAAGATTGTTGCACAATACAGTATTGATGCGTAGATTAAATGGGAATTACCCCTGTGTCACTGGGAATATCATCCTTTTGATGTTCTGATTTCAAGAGTGGTTGTATGTATCATTTTTAAAAGATGAATTGTATTATTGATGTGGACATTTTATGATTGATCAATTGTAATAAGACAGATTGTATGGATGTGATTTGGTTAAAAAGTTTAAAAATTGGTGTCAAAATGATGTATTAAACTTGATGGCAAAGGACTGTTTTTATTACATGTTGCTGTGTTAGTTTCGTCACACTTCTCCAGGCATGAGAAGCTTCATGATTTTTCAGGAATTCCTGCAAATTGTTTTTCTAAATCGGCAAAAACTCTTGCAAAAGTGTCTGTTTTTAATATTTTTGAGCAGTGTCCTGCAAAACTTGTTAATCTTATTCTTTTGCATGTTCTCCGACAAATGCTTTGCTATTCAGTTTTTGTTTTGTATACTACAAGGAATATTGCTAAGTTACAAATTCAAATATTTTAAAATGTTGACTTATGTAGGGCAGTCAAGCCCTTCAGGTGCTTATGATTTTGATACTCTAATCATATCCATAACAATAGTATAAATTTTCCACGATGCCTTGGGCAATTCCTGAAGCCCAGAAAAAAGGAATGCCAGATTAAGGACTTAATTGTTTGCAGGTTGTTGCAGGTTGTCACTCACCCTACACATGAATCTCCTTTTCCCGTTTAGGACACCGCTTTTAATTTCCCTAGGCCTCTCATGATGATTACAAAACATTGGTATAGTAATGTAAAGTTTGTTCCATAGAGAGTTGACTAACTCTCTTAGATCCGTTCTGTGATGTTTAGAGGGTTTTTGAATGACTTGTACAGTTTATTCTCTTACTATCAAGAGAGCCTCTATCAACAGTATCATATTGATTTGTGGATTTAGGCTAGATTTGATGATAAGATCGCTGTATTGAATAAATTGATATGTTGGGAAAAATGAACGGACCAAGGAATTTGGGAAAATTAGGCTGTAATTAGCTGAACCAGATTCCTGGAGCAAGGAAATGGAGGACAGACAAGTAGTGTTGATAGATTTTATATTTTGTAGAAATATAAAATACAGAATTGTATTGGAAAAAGTAGGAATTGTCTTCAGTCAATATATTTGCTAACAAAACAAACAATGCCACAATAGTGTTAAGATCCATAGAAAGTTTTCCAAACTTTTTTACACTATTTCTTTTTAGGTCTGTCTGAATTTCTATCAGCAGAAACGAAGCAAATATGTAATTGGGTTCAAAATCCTCAAGTTTTGAGGTTATATTAAAGAAATATTGTTAGGGTTCCATCGGTATTGATGCTTTAGAAAGTATTATAAATTTGTTAAACTCACCACACCATATGATGGATGTCAATTTTCTAATTGACCTGATGTGATATATAGGTGGACTATTTCTGCTGTCTTTTGAACAATGGCAAGGAAGCAATATGCTCCTTTGCCATTGTTTCGAGAGGTTGCAACAAAATATTCACCAAGTATAAAGATTGTTGCACAATAAGATATTGATGTGTAGATTAAATGGGAATTACCCCTGTGTCACTGGGAATATCATCCTTTTGATGTTCTGATTTCAAGAGTGGTTGTATGTATCATTTTTAAAAGATGAGTTGTATTATTGATGTGGACATTTTATGATTGATCAATTGTAATAAGACAGATTGTATGGATGTGATTTGGTTAAAAAGTTTAAAAATTGGTGTCAAAATGATGTATTAAACTTGATGGCAAAGGACTGTTTTTATTACATGTTGCTGTGTTAGTTTCGTCTCACTTCTCCAGGCATGAGAAGCTTCATGATTTTTCAGGAATTCCTGCAAATTGTTTTTCTAAATCGGCAAAAACTCTTGCAAAAGTGTCTGTTTTTGATATTTTTGAGCAGTGTCCTGCAAAACTTGTTAATCTTATTCTTTTGCATGTTCTCCGACAAATGCTTTGCTATTCAGTTTTTGTTTTGTATACTACAAGGAATATTGCTAAGTTACAAATTCAAATATTTTAAAATGTTGACTTATGTAGGGCAGTCAAGCCCTTCAGGTGCTTATGATTTTGATACTCTAATCATATCCATAACAATAGTATATATTTTCCACGATGCCTTGGGCAATTCCTGAAGCCCAGAAAAAAAAAAGGATGCCAGATTAAGGACTTAATTGTTTGCAGGTTGTTGCAGGTTGTCACTCACCCTATACACATGAAGCTCTTTTTCCCGTTTAGGACACCGAGTTTTATTTCCCTAGGCCTCTCATGATGATTACAAAACATTGGTATAGTAATGTAAAGTTTGTTCCGTGGAGAGCTGACTAACTCTCTTAGATCCGTTCTGTGATGTTTACAGCGTTTTTGAATGACTTGTACAGTTTATTCTCTTTCTGTCAAGAGAGCTTCTATCAACAGTATCATATTGGTTTGTGGATTTAGGCTAGATTTGATGATAAGATCGCTGTATTGAATAAATTGATATGTTGGGGAAAATGAACGGACCAAGGAATTTGGAAAAATTAGGCTGTAATTAGCTGAACCAAACTCCTGGAGCAAGGAAATGGAGAACTAGTAGTGTTGATAGATTTTATATTTTGTAGTTTAAACAGAATTGTTGGAAAAAGTAGGAATTGTTTTCATATTTGCTAACAAATCAACAATGCCACAATAGTGTTAAGATCCATCATCCATAGATGTTTTCCAAACTTTTTTTACACTATTTCTTTTTAGGTCTGCCTGAATTGCTATTCAGCAGAAACGAAGCAAATATGTAATTGGGTTCAAAATCATCCAGTTTTGAGGTTATATTAAAGTAATGTGGTTAAAGCTAGGATTCCCTTTATCCGTTTGCGATGCGGATGCGGTGCGTTTTGCACTGTAAGGGTACTAGTAGTAGTATAATTTAAAGCATATGATTGA
>JXSR01S008012.1:49845-67134 GCA_000969725.1 Ophiothrix spiculata
TTTTTTTTTCAATACACACCTTTTAAGAGAATAACCCGCATACCCAAGATGAACATTCAAAACAAAATTGTTCTCTTTAGTATTCCTGGAGGTTCTGATCGGGATCTTCTCAATATTAGGTACTGTAAACACCAATTTTTTTGCGCTCAGTAATTTTCGCGCACGGCTAATATTTGAATCATTTTACCTATTTTAATTTTTGTGCTTGTGATATTTTTTTAAGTTTGGCAGTATATTACATACCATTTTTTCCCTATAACCTCATTCCCGGAGTCACAGTGAGATGTAATAAAAGTTAAACAAATACTACATGGTTTTATCGGTAAAATAGTGCAATCTATCTATCTCTCAGTACTGGTTATGAGACTATTATCTCTTGTCCTGCAGTATCTCTGGTTAAAACAATGGGACAATGTATAATTGTTTTAACCTGCATCTTTATATAGCGAATTGCCCTCAACTATCGTTTGGCTAAAGAGACTAATCTGAATTTCCATGGAAAATGAAAAGATAAAAATCAGTAATGCTAATTTTTCAACTTCAATAAATGATCAGAAAAAACCCCAATATCTGATAAAAGCGGATAATTATTTGTAAAACAAGTTGACTAAGGTAAATTTAATACATGAAGAAGTACATATTACTATTAGGCCAAGTAAAAATATAATTGTTTTTGTCCAAATTTTTTGAAAAAAAGGAGGATGAGGGCAGGTTTTTTTTAGACTTACCCTGTAAATATGGGACATACTGTTTTTAACGGAAATTTAAGAGTAGAAATATAGGAAAACCCGCCAAATATGAACAGATACGCATGTTTAGACTGCATAAGAAGATCGATCAATAAGTGCAGATTTTGAAATGACTAGGATTTTCAGTGAAATTTCAAGGAAAAAAAAAGAAAATTTTTAAAACAAAAAAAAACCCCAAAACCACTTTTTTTTGATGCGGCAGCCAAAACGCACGTGCGTGAGGACGAGAATCTATTATATATTTTTTACTTGGCTTTATGGCATATATATTTTTAATTGTTGCCAATGGAGTCTCAGGTTGCCTAGCTGGCCAAGTTTGATGACACAGGTGTGTCATCCAACACACAGGTGTGATGGTTGTATGGATGTAATTAATGTTGTCATATCGGATACCTAGGGAATTCTACTGATGTCTCACTCAGGTGAATACACCCTATGCAGACTCGCGGTGCTATCAGAGAGCTTGTCTCCCGCCGAATTATGCTTACATCAGAGCTCTGCTACGACCGATGTCACTACTTAGAAATATGTTTTTTGAATGAGGATTACATCCCGGTAAACACATGCATCAATATACAAAATCAGGAAAACTTAACGGGGAGATAGTGAAAATGCCATCTGTCAAAAATTCAAGTTTGTAAAAATTGGACGGGCCATGCAGCTTGAATACATCCTTAACTTCCCCTGACATAGTTTTGGATGGTCAGTATTGCATGGTATCAAAACATGCATAGTCATGGCTTTAATTAAAACAATGGGACCGAAGACGAATGGGGAGTATCTGGTTTTAATTGGGCCTGACAAAGCCGGGACGCCTGACCATGTGGTTATTCAACTTTACAGCATGATGGTGGAAACCCTAAAATTGATATCTTGGTTTTAAATTTTTAAAGACATTTCTTTTTCCCCCTTACTTATAGATTTACCACACTCATGAATCTATGAGTCAATAAACATAAACTGTATCTTCACAATTATGAAAACTTAAATTCTAACCTCACAATCATACAAAAACCTTACATTCTTAGAAAAAAAGGATTCTTTTGGGTTTTTCAATTTTTCATAACCATCTTAAGGTTCAGATAGAGGCCAAAAAGGTTCTGAAAATTCAAATCTTTTTTTCTGGAGAGAGAAAGTTTCATTGACTCAGTATAATTGACAGCCACCAAGTCATATTTGAAGAATGTTATGTCCTACACAAGCTTTTTCTTAAGCGGACGCCGGGTGGTTTTTACCCAATGGTTCCTGACTTTTTGCACCTGGTGGGACAGAAAAATATAGACCCAGGTGGCGTTTTTTCCCTACTACATCGCCCCGGTCTTGCTGTGTACAATTTTTTTTATCTGTTGTAAGAGTCCATATTTATGAAGAAAATGATTGGAAACCAAAGATATTTTTGTGAAAAACAATACATATTCATCAGGAGAAATTGTTCTTTTATTGATAAATTCTTCATTTCCAAATTAGAATGTTCCGAAATATTATATGCAATTTCAAAAATTATCCTGGTTCTCCCCAAACAGCTCCTGGTTGCTTGGAAATTTTCAGGAGCTGTTTGGAGGGAATTTGTTTTTCCAAAAACTTTCTGCTCCCCCCACTGGGAATTTAATGGTGCACCCCTAAGATGGGGAGAGAGGAATACCTGTTTTTTCTTCTTCAGATTTCTGGCTCCTAGTCCTTGTCCACTTAAGAAAAAGCTTGGTCTTAAATCATCTATTGATGATTCAATCAATCAATCAATCAATCAAAATCAATCAAAAAGTCATTTATGTCCTAGCGCCAGTATCATACAAATGTTCTAAGGCGCTCAAAGCTCAAAAAGTTACTGCTGGTAGGCATCCTTAAAAAGATGAGTTTTGAGGAGAGTTTTAAATTGTTCTTGCGTGCAGATCTTTAACTGGCCTGGAAGTCTGTTCCATAGTCTGGGACCATAGACAGAGATTAGCCAGTTGTAGAGATGCCTCTTGTAACTGAAACTATGTGTTAGTTGTTTTCATGTTTGAATTGAAATATGTATTTTAACAACTATAAACGCTAACAATATGTTTTGAATGTACAAAAGGTTAGCTAGTCCTGAACTAAGCCATATTACCAGTGTTTTTAAGCAGACAAATGGATCAAAATGATTACATGGATCAAATTCAAGAACATCTAGTATTGTTTGGACAAACTGATTATATATCAATGATTTCTACACAAGAGTATAATTTTCCAAAGGATCAAATTTCACTTAACTCTGAGCTTATTACAGTCCAGACCAACTTGTTTGTGTCTCTGTTGATATCTGTATTGGTCTGTGTACCAGTTAGTAATAAAATGAGGGATTCTATCTCCATTTAGAGGATGAAAAATGAAGCGAGTGATTTAAGAAATGTACACTCCAGGTCAAAAGTGTTTGCGCACGCATAAATACGGGGAAAAACCCCACCAAATTATTATATCAAACGACCTAGGTTCTTAACAAATTTATGTTTTTTTATAGGTGTCATATGTATCCAATATAAATAAATCCATGTTTTCTCTTCCATTCGATCTTCCATAAAATCAAAATGGCCGATTTCCTGGACCACATGCAAATACACCACATGCAGTTATTGATATGTGCCTGTGTATTTTATTTTTCTCGTTGCTCGTTATCACAGTATTGAACAGTTTCAGGTTATGAGCTTTAAAACAAATACGCAGTTACATATTTAAACTCCGTTTTTTGAATGTGCAGAAGGAAGTATACAATACGTTTAGCACGCCATATTTTCAAATGTGCTGAATGCAATTCCTGTTGAGTTCTTTAGAACTATAAAAAATATCAAATCCGTAAAAAATTATGATGCAAATGACGAAAGGTTCTTGAGATATGGCTGGTTAAAGGTTTTGTGCGCAAACACTTTTGACCGGGAGTGTACAATTTACCCCCACATGTAGTGTAAGGAATCTGTGCCATCGACTAGCACCATGTCATCAGTAAGATGGTGTGTAATTTCTTGGCATGGCTCATCAGCTAGTCTTTTGGTATCATTTTATCATTATCACCCCATCAAAGATGTAATTAAGATGGTCATCACTGAGATGAGTTTCCTCCAATGCCTCATCATCAAGGATGATGGCCAGAGATGTGAGAGAATGTATGACGAGGGTTCTTAAGATAGGGAGAGAGGAATGCCTCGTCATGAGATGATGACCCGTGTTGGTAAGAACATTGGGATATTTTGAAGATGGGAAAGGGAGATAAATTGCCCGGGAATATATGGAAGTGATGTACAAGCACCTCAGAATTAGGGGTCTTTTGGTGACAAATTGGGTCAAAAAAAAGGGGGGGGCTTTCAGTGACAAAATGCAAAAGAAATGGAGGTCTTTGGACGAAATTCACCGAAAGGTAGGGTCTTTCCGGGTCAAAATGGCCAACAATTTGTGCAATTTTCTATGAATTTTGCAAATTTTTTGAAAAATTACATCAAATTAAGAAAATGATGGGTCTTTGAGTGACAAAGGTTGTTTTTGTGACAAGGAAGTTTGAAAAAGAGGGGGTCATTGAATGACAGTTGTAAAAATAGGGTGTCTTTCGATGAGAGCGAGCCAAAAAAAAAAGAGTGGGGTCTTTTTGGTGGCACATGGCGTGTAACTCAAAGTTCACCTCATCAAAATGTTGTCTGGTATTGTTTAATGGGTTATCTTTAATACCGATCGCAGTTGCTTACGACTGTGGGATAACAATTTTTTTTTATAAATAGTAAAAATACAAAAAATTGTTTGGACCTGTTTTTGCGTACAAAAATTTCAATGCACACTGAACGCATGCGTTTGGTTAATCGCGCGCCACATTGCTGCATAATATATGCGTGGGAAATTATGCAGACGCATATAATAAAATTTTATTGAAAAATGCCTGTTTTTGTCATTTTTCTTGAAAACTAATACGTTGACCCTATTTTTTATTTCAGTATTTTGAAGTACCAAAAAATGCTTTAACATATGTAAAAAATTAAAAAATCAATGAAGCAATTATTATTTTACAAGCACATAATGATATACTTTTTGAGCCTTTACTTTGTGTGGCAAATCGGGTGATTTTATAAGGAAAATATGTACTTTTTGAAATACCTGTATCTAAAAAACAAGCACGGTTACGTATTTTTAAATTTTAGATTCGTTATCAGCACAAATAAATCTACCAAATACTAGACTTACCCGGCTATGTCCCGGCACTGTCCGGGAAAGTGATTAATAAATGCATAACTAGCTTTTATTAAAGCTTCACTTTTATTTTTATTTTTCTTGTCATATGTAACATATCTGGCAACAACAATGACAACAACAACAACAGCCCTTTTGTGGCTGCCTTGTTCTGTAGAAGTTGCAGACGCTTAAGATCTACTTCATGAATACCCAGCAAAAGCAAGCTCTGACGGAGCCTTCATCTACCGTATTGTTTCTATTAATCGCCCATTCTCTATTAAACGTCCACCCTAAAAAATTTCAAAAGAGAAGTGTTAAAAACATTCAATGTTGTAGCATTTTCGTTTATCATTAAGCTTTAACCAACAATCGCTAGTAACAGAAAACGGTACCAATGAGGTCGCGATCCCGGAAATTATGAAAAACTGTCAGTACTTCCTGGTTATTGGGGGTTATTGGGAGTAAGTTGCCATAATTGTTAAGCTTACTTAGCAATTTTGTGCAAATTCTGATGTTGAAAATTGGTCTCTAATAATCGCCCACCCCTCATGAAATGTTGCCGCCCAGTGGGCGATTATTAGGAACAATACGTTATGTACCACTTGCCAACACTGAGAAAATCCACCAGCGAAGTAGCAGGATCAGGCGAATGGCTTGCGTGCATGGCACAGGCTCCCTGCTTGGTCACTAAATCGTAGAGGTCAGAGGAAGATTTTGATCACAGGCATGATTTAATTGTGTGAAGGAACTTGACAAGTTCTTACACAATCAATGCATCTTCCATGATTAATAACTGGCCGTAGTTTTTAATTGCAGACCATTGTTAATGACAAAGATTCTCTCATCATAACAGCATCTTGATGACCAAGATAACTTGCACTTTCATTTCCTTTTGGGCTTAAACTGTTTCCTTCTGTGTAGCAGAATTAATTGCAGATTTTTTCTGACAGTCATATGTTGTGACACATATGCTCGCTTTTCTTGGTTTCATTTGGTATCGAACTATGACAAACAAGCAGCAGTAAACTGCGAATGATACTTTTTCCTTTGCAGTCCTTGTCAAGTTTTATGTCAACAACCACTGACGAAATCACAATGGCAAGGAACGAAATTGCAACAACTGATGCGACGTTGGCTTGCGGAGGTTGATGAAGGGTGACGAATGTTGATGGCGGATTGTTTACGAGTACTTGTGACAGTCTTTCGTCCTTTTTTGTTGTCTTTACAATGACTATCGGTACCATTTGTCAGCAAATACTGCTTGAATTATCTTTTTCATCGCTTTACTTCATAAATTCTTGATTTTTTATATTTGTCAATTTATATTGGTCATCGTCATAGTATGGGCCTGCCTCGTATGCCAAATATAGCTCTAGGCCAAGCAAAAATTTCTTGGACAATGTAAACAAAAATGCAGGGTACAGGGCTACATTTACAAACAATGGGACCCTGCAATATGGATTTCTGTTTACACTGTCCAAGAAAATAGTATTCATAATTACAGTTGAAACTCGGTAACACGAAAACGCACAACCTGCAAACCGCGTAACTCGAAAGGAACTTAAAACCCTGACTTTTCCCTATTGTTTTATCATGTATTTTTCATGTTTAACATGAAAGAAACAGTATGAAATCCGCTTAAGCCAAAAGCAAGTGACCATCCCTATTGTACATTTTACATTGCGTTCTCGAAAGATAACACGAAAGCTCTGCACAAAAAGTACAATCGCCGTTATCTTGTGCATTGAAGTTTTAAAAACATCCCAAAAACACCCCTACATGAAAATCGGCAAGTCCAGTGGCTGAACCAATATGGCCGATATCGATGTTTCGTGACGATGGACGGCTTGATTTAAATGCGGCAAAATTTGATGTTTAAAATTAGCGATTAGTCTTTTGATACAATATTTCATTGATTCATGTCTGTCTGTGACATATTTCTGACGTTTAGGATTTTACAATGTAAGTAAACTTACAGATGCCACACGCCAGTGCAGTATCAATACCATCTATGCATTTGAATTTTACTGGTGGTGATCGTTTATGGTTTACTCGAAACACAAAAGCTCACTCTTGGCCCCGACGATTTCGTGTTAACGAGTTTCTACTGTATCTTTTAACACTACCAAGACCATTGTTATCATTGGTAAAATACTGAATGGCTGATGACTGACACAATATCAGTCATCATGACAGCATCTTGACCAGGATTCACGACACTTTCATTTCCTATGAAGCTTATTGTGATTTCCTACATCAATTTCAAATTAATTAAAAAGGTTTTTAGTGGCGTGATGATACATCTGTATGTTTTGTTATGGACTTGAGAAGGGTTTTAGAGATAACAGGATATCCATGCTGATGTGTCTATGATGTACACATTTAGGTAGATTTTCAGCGCCAAACCGAGGGGTGCTCAATTCAGTATAATCCCCAAAGTTTTGCATCAGCTTTTTGAGATTTTTGCATCATTCAGGCAGTGCAGGCCGTGGCAACTGTACTGTTGCCTATGGTATCGTAGCCGATCCCCGGCTGCATCATGTCCTATACCACCTCTGGTGTAAGCCGTTGGATAATTTGTGGAAAAATACAACTTCCCGGATGGTCACTAAAATTATATTCCTAATCGGTAAAAAAATAGAATAAAACCTTTACAAAGTGGGGTTCAAGCGTGAACCCCAGCGGATTTGGAATAACAAAATTATGCTAATTACTGTAACAAGACTTTTGTAATTTTTTGAAGAAAGGTAAAAATACAATTTTTGTAATATTTTCTTCAATACGTGACCCAATAGAAATACACATAAAACTTATCCTAAATTTGCGTTTTAGAAATCCCTCGTTCCTAAATTTACTAGCTTCTATTAATTGTGTCCTATACTGCCTGGCATCATTTGAAGTATTAGCAGTAATAATGACAGCATGCAAAGTTTCATTGTCAAATTCAAACCCTATTATATTGCCAAACAACCAAACCTTCGGCTTGTCAATTTGAAAAAAAAAAAACATAAAGGAGGTTGTGGTGGAACCACTACCCCTATCAGGAAGTTGTGTTACAAAAAAAGGCTCATGTAGATGCAAAGGATGCTCATGGCACATGATGTTGTGATGTGATTTTCTTTTCTACGATGTCAGATAATTTTTTATTTACCTCCGCCCCTTTTTGAAGCAAGATATCCCAAGATGGAGTCCAAATTCAGAACATTTATTTTGTTCAGGTTTGGTCCTTTGGTCTTACTTGGGATGGTTTGTAAGATTCGGAGATAAGTGTCATTTAGTCAGTTTTAGTATCTTCCACTCTATATGAAATTTAATTTTGTTTGAAACATTTTATTATATACTTCAGAATGATTTTGTATACTTTTGAAATTACCTTTGTACTGAAAATGTATCTGTTTTGTTGATTACAGGAGATCATCTGATGGCGAATCTCGTATTGCTTTGGAGAGCATGCAGGTTACTGTACGGGACATCATGGCTAGAGCTTTGAAGAAAAGAAAAGGCATTATTCCAACTGCAGGTGAGAAGAAGATAATTGGGATGGGTTGGGGTAAGGGTAGATGGATACGGGTCCGCTGATGGCAAATCACGTATTGCAGTGGAGAGCATGCAGGTTTACTGTGCGGGACATCATGGCTAGAGCTTTGAAGAAAAGGAAAGGCATTATTCCGACTGCAGGTGAGAAGACGATGTTGGGATGAGTTGGGGTAAGGGTAGAGGGATAGGGATCCTGTGATGTCGAATCTCGTATCGCAGAGGAGAGCATGCAAGTTACTGTGTGGGATATCATGGCTAGGGCTTTGAAGAAAAGGAAAGGCATCATTCCGACTGCAGGTGAGAGGGTGAAAGGATTGGGGCTGTAAAGAGGTTATGGTAAGGGGTAAGAGGGAAGGTTGAAGATATGTTAGAGTGGATGTTATTGGAGGGAAATATAGTAACAGAAATTAAATGGTAATATCAAGAAAAAGAAAGGAAAAGGCATCATTCCAGTTTATGAAACAACATATGTGCTCAAGTTAATGATCATTTACTCAAGTGGGGTGGACAAAGAGAGCAAAAGATCTACAAAAATACTGTCACTTGAAACTGGACATTCAAAATGATATGATATTTCAGGGAGGATTTATTGTAAACCAAAAATTTGTAGAAATAAATTGTAAAAATTGAGTTGAAGAATATTTGAATATTCAAAGCAAATATAAATGATGGTAAAACAAAGAATCAATATTTAAATTACAATTGCAATGTATGATGTTTCTATTTTACCTCCTGTTTAAGATATTACATTGCTTAAAACATGCAAAGCTATAGAAATTATTTATCTCAAGCCTGGCAACTTATAGAGCGCTAGAATTTGCAATAAGGGGGCAATGAAAGGATAATCCTGTATTTACATTCACAAGAAAGATTTCCACATGCAGTGCCAAATTATCGGGACAGGTATTGATTTTGCTTCAGTTTGAGAGGAAACCCTGTCAGATAGTTCAAACTTGCCCCTTGAAACGAGACAGGGATTACTGGTCACTGACTTGGTTCATTTCCAGCTACTGTTGATATGGAGAAATTTTCAAGTGCAGTTTCAATACCTAGTTCACTGGTATTTATTAATTCTCTTAAGTTTAAAATTCTAAAAATTGACTTTTTCATTGCATATAAATTGTGCTAAAGGGATCAACCCCCCCTGTTTTATTGGTGGATGGAGCTTGATTTTTTCTGGCCAAAATAACTCCCCAAAAGAATGAAACTTTATTTTGTTTTTAATCGGTTTGACCACATTTTGTCACTCTAATTTTCACCCCAAAATGGGCAGATTTTTTGAATCAACACTAAATAATTTCACTTTTGCCACATTTCCCATACACCCCTGTACTAATTTTTCCCAAAAAACCTCCAAAAATGCTGTTTTTAAACCGACTCTCATGCAAAAACGAGTCCGGTGACCCCCAATTTTCATTTTAAAAATCGGTTCTACATCGATAAAATATCATTCATGCCGATTTTTACTAGAAATCTTCGGGCGGATCTGTCATGGACCAGACACCTTAATACAAGTTTTTCATTCGTAACTTTGCCATATGAAGTTGTTGACCCCTCATTTTGAAGGTGAATTAAACGCCTTTTAAGAAAAGTTATAATTTTACAAAACAAGAAAAGTTGGACATTTTGTGATTGTCCCTATCAAAGCAGCTATCCTGGTCTGTTTCATTTCCAGCTACTGTTGATTTTGAGAAATTTCCAAGTGCAGTACCCGGAGTAGTACCAATACTTGATTAACTTGTATTGATTAATTCTTCATTTATATGGACTTATTCTTTCTAGATTGAGCTTGTGTTAAATATTTAGAGATTTTATTTGATCCAAAGAAGGCAGGGAAACTTCAACCCCGAGTTGAGACGAAATAAAATTTCACGCTAAATTGCACATGTGTGTTGAATTGCCATATACATTACCTCAAATGTTTGTTACTGATTTATACTTCAAATTCGATTGCAAATATTTGGTGACGTCACAAACAAATGTTTGGAAGCGAAAATTTTGTTTGAAGGCCGACTATGGTTTGGCCCATACTTAATTGTTTTATATGGACTGGGTTGCATAATTACCGGCGACGATATAGATTGTGCTAAGGGAACCGAAAAACCTTGTTCTATTAGAGAATAGACTTTCTAGGTAGATCAGTTGGCAAAATTTTACTTGATTTTTTGTGCCACAATAAGCACCCCTCCCCAAGGAAAACAAAACCAGTTATTGCTAGTCTCTTACACAAACAGAAACACCAGTTCACAATGTTGTAGAATACAAGGGATATGCTATGAATCCCATAAAAGAATCTGATTGCTTGTTGCATACTTCAAGGTTTATATAGTATATAGTATTTGGAGAAAACTGAGGATGAGAGATAAAGCTTTGCACCGGCGGCAGAAGGTTGAAATTTTAGGGGGAGACGACTAATTTTTTGAGCAAAAATCGTCGGAGGAATATTATTATATTTTGTAATGCGCGCATAGCTCGCGGAAATTTTTTGCCAAATCGGCTAATTTCAGCTACAAATTAATAAGAAAATTAAAAATTTTACTGAAATTTAGCGCAAAGCGCGCAATTTTTTTGATTTTTCATATTTGAAGGATCAAAACAAAGGGAAAATTTACAATTTCCTTTCCTTTTCTTTCTTTCTTCTTGGTTTTTTGAGGGGGTCCGTCCCCCCCTCGAAAAATTTAGGGGGGGACATGTCCCCCCCGCTTCCGCCGCCTATGAAGCCTTGTATGGTCCAAATGAGGAACAAAATCGGGCCGCAGTAAGGGAAGCTAGAAAACTACTGGGCAATTCCAAAGTAACATTTGTGACCAAAAAAGTGAAAAATTTCCCTTCCAAATAACTTCAGTAGGTGTAAAGACATTCTGTCCACGAGATTGTTGTTGATAGTGCTCACTGGTAGGACCAAGATATGTAGGTGTTTGAAAATTAAATTAATCGCTAAAATTCTGAATTAAGTTCACAGATGTTCTTGTTTGCTCTAAATGACTTAAAAGTAAAATTTCTCTGAAGTGTAAGCAAATTTTTTGTTGCGCTTTACACAGATGATGGGTTACATATCTACAAATAATTTCATTTTGTAGGAAATTCTATCGTCAGGATTTCTTTTAATGCTTTGTTTTGTGTTGTAACGTTTTGTCTAACTTTTTGGTAACGTTTGTTACATTTTTGAATTAAAACATGTGCTTATTCATGTACGGATAGAAAAACTTTACCATTTCTGTTTGGGAAATACTTCTTACGTACCAAGTAACAAACATATAAAGAGTGATAAACCTGCTTATATGGTCAAATAAAAAGGCTGATTTTTTGCTTGAAGTCCAGAAAAAGTTTCATTTTCTATTGAATGAGCCTATACTATGTTGTCATCCTGTTCTCCGAATAGCCATGAAACACTGATCATTTATTAAAGCAATTTTTGTTCATAATGAAAGAAAATGATACAAGCAGGTCATTTATTAAGCATGGCTCAACACTTTGCTATCAATATACTTCTGTTATTGCACAATGTTAGGAAACACAACCCGGGACCTAGCAAAGAATTCTATTTCATTGCAAACATCAATTATATGGCAATATATTGACTTAAGGTTTGTGCTTTTTGGATTCCTCGGGCCTGTTGGTTTACTTCATGAAATAATTGCCTCTATATATTATGACTTTGAATTTATACCTGGCGCAAGATGAACTAGTGTTTAAGTCTTGGATATGTCTAGGTTGTGTTTGATATTATATTAATCACTGAAAAGATCAGGTTTGTTTGAATTGTTTGTTATTTTTGACTTTATTCAGAGGTTTTTATCTGTATGCAGTCATTTTTACACAGGTCCAAACTCGTGTGTTTCATCACTCTGTGGGAAGAGAATAAAATCCCTCAAAACTCCGCACACATTCACACAGTCGTTGAGATGTTTTGTATATCGGTGTGAATTCTGTGTTTTGCAAACCAGGAGCTTGACCTGAACATAAACAACAAATGGTGATCTAAATTTGAAATTTTTATTTAGTTTTTATTTAAACGATGATCTATATTCAGTGCTTCAAGTGAATCAGATTTTCAAATTACCTTTTCCAATCATGAAAACACCAGCAGTTACAGGTTGAAGTTGCCACAACAAACCTGGGGGTATAATGTTGCAGGCATAGCGTGACCACGGTTTTTCAAAACACCTCCTAAAGGGTGATTGTTTCTGAATCCAAAATATACCCTTTTCCCCCTAAATCATGATTTTACCGATACCATTTTCACACTAGGGTTTGAAAAGTTTTTGATACCCTAAACTGTGTCACCTTATTCACCCTTCAATCTTAAAAAACAACCCTAATTCACCTTTTTCTTGATCACGCTATGTTTGCAACAAACCAGGTACACAAAATGCTTGTTTTTTGAATTATCAATGAAAACTGTCATTTGAAGTGTGTTATTACAATACGTATCCATTGCTTGTGTTTATATATCCCCAGGTCCAGATTACATTTTGGAGAGGGAGGATGAGCCAGGAGTATCACTGGATTTAGATATCAAGCTTCAGGACCTTGGAACCATGTGCTTCCTCATGGTCAGGGAACACAGTAAGTACACAGCACTATAGAAATGCATTTATCAACTCTTACCCCCTTGGAGGGTACTCAGGCATAATGGTGATCGCCGTTCTATAGCTCTGCATTTTCATGAAATCGCCGTTCCCAAGACTCATCAAACAAAGCTGTCCGCTCTCTACCGTACCAGTGTGTTAAGGGGTCTAAAACGCTGATTTTCATCAAAAAGGGTGTTTTTTAAACGAAACCACAAAACGTCCGCATAAAGGTGTGTTTTTTCTACACACTTGACCAATACAGTTCTGAAGACTCTACTTTTGCACAAAGTGAACATTAGTTCCCAAGACCCTATATTTTCTACGATTAAAGTGTTCTCAAGATCCTACTTTTTGCATGACGTGTCAGTTTCCTAGCCTCCAAAATTCATGATGGCACACCCCGTCAAAAATAAAGTGAGTGCCCCTCCCAGGCTCTTACCCTGTACTATATCTATTATATCTCAAGATTTGACCTGGTACTAAAAACACAAGTCCCTAAACAAGGGTCCATATTTAGCAATACATCCCTGAACATGGGGTCATTTTTCTACAAAATTACCCCTAAAGATAGGTTAGATGTTCAATGTTCAAGCCACCCATCCCATACAAAAAAATTCCAAGGCCCCCCCAACAGTTCTTGCATGTACTCCTTCTGTATCAGAAAAGTAACCGTCTTTCTGTGTATTATGCATAGCTGCCATAGATTATAGATTTAGAGCTGAGATCACTGAGTTCATATACCAGCCCAGATTGACAAAAAAACACATAAATTAGGGGTTCATTTATATGTGTCCGTGTGTAATCGCTTGATTTGGCCCGAGGGCCGGTGGCGTTCACGCCACCGGCCCGAGGTGGCGAGGTATTAAGCGAGGGCCAAATCAAGCGATTACACACGGACACATATAAATGAACCCCGTTCACACATACCCTTTTGATGTACAAAAAGTCAAAATCCGGTCAGAAATCTGTCAAAAAACACCCTTTTCCCATTGCAAATCGCCGGCAGAAATTTGCCGTATTTACTGATCAGTTATCGATCTATCCCCAATCAGTCGCCGAGTAACGTATGCGCCGATTGGCTAATAGCGATCATGTGATAAAACACATGATTACGATCGGCCAATCACAACGCGGATTGCATATTAGAGTAACTTTAAGCCAATCAAAGGATGCGAGAGTTGGTGATACGGCCGTGTTATTGATTATTTACCATGAATAAACGTTGTTTATACATGGCTAGGTGACCAATCACAACCTCGGATACATAATAGGTATGTGTGAATAATAGTTTACGCAAGGTGTGTGTGCCTGTTTTTAATATCGATGCATTATCAGCAAAAACCTGAATAATTCAGTCCCATGCCTGAATATGGTGGCAAGTCTGTGTTCACCGCTCTAAATCTGTGATGACTACCAACATACAGGAGCCCTAAACTTGTCCAGCACATGATTGTTACATCATAGGTGTACTATAAGTGGCTGCAGGACACACACCACTAAATAAACGGTTTTGGTGAGTACAGGGCAATGCAGGAGCATGTGTCTTATTGCAATTTGTAAAGTAAAAGCTTCAAAAATGGCGGTAACAATGGTTTTTGGTAAAATTTCTTTTTAATCATGTTCTGTGGTACAAATGTACTCAGTCTGGTTAAAGATTAAAGAAATGAAATTTTAAGCATGTCCTATGTTCGCGGTGACCTAGCAAAAAATAACATGGCTGCATATATATTTTTCACTTTGTGAGCTAATCTAGATCATAATTTCATAATTAAATCCATGAGTTGAAGTGACAGTCACAAGATATCCACCATGATCGGGAAGCTTTTTTGTACAGGATTGAACAGGCAAACTATTTGGTGGTATGAGCGCTGCAGCGGCATGCTGTGATGGACTTGTCACATGAATTTGTTATTTTGATAAGTCATTTTATCATCTATCACTATCTATATTTCGTCCCAGGCATATTTATTTTCAAACATTTCAATACATATTTCATAAACTAGTAGCAATTTCACAATATTTTTGTGATGAATTTTTGAATTTCAACAAAACAGCAGAAGGTAATTTAAAATATGGAGATGTATCTTTTTGAAGACATTTTTACAGCAGCATGAGATTTTTCAGCATTTGTTTGATTTTGAAGTTATGAAGTTGAAATAAATCATTATTTTAAATTTGAGTCCTCAGCTTGCAAGAAAAGCAAAGTCATTATTTGATAGCAAATCTGTACTATATGGTTATTTTGGTTTCAAAATGGGGTCTTTTTTTGGTACGCAGAACAGCCTGGCAACAAGCGTCTGCAAGACAAGAAAAACCCAGCGAACGAGGGAAAAAAGAACAAACTATATTAAGTGTGATTTTACATCCTAGTAATGAATTTGAATGTCATTGGCTATCCATTATGAAACTAAATAGGCAAGCGCGGCCATAGGAGTGTCTTGTTTACATCCAGGACCTTTGTCCGATAAAGCTCAGTGTAAACAATTGCCAACTCCCTATTCAACTCAATGAGAAAATGACGGCTCTCAGAAATTTTGCTTAATTCTAGCAAATTTTAACAACATTTCGATTCCAACTTCATGTGAGATGTGTGGAATTCAAACCACAACAAGTTCAACACGAGTTATTTTTAGACCACTGTGCTGCGTATGACGTAGGTCCACTTTCGGCTATATGTCAGTGCGTTTAGTTTCAGCACAGTGGAGCCACACATTGAAAATCATGGCAATGTAGAACATGCACACATCTGACTACAGTGCTTTACTCTATTTGGAATATAATTTTGAACTTTCAACTCACATCCAGATTTTGAAGAAAGGGAAAATAAAGGACTTTAATCAGGGAAAAACTTCTCATTTAGCATGCTCAGCGTGCAAAAATATATTCAAAAATAGGGGGTCCTTTTGATTTTCTTGTTTTGAGAATTGGACCACTTCAAATTGGTTATTTAACTATCTAAAACGCTTTGTTATTCATTTTTGCATGGCTGTAGATCAAGTTCTGCCTCCTTGAAAAATTAAGAAGTTAAAAATTAAAATTTTACAAAAAAATAAATGAAACTGGAAGGGTTTTGAAACAGGAAGCACGAGGGTATGTGAAGCATAAATGAGGGGTACTCTGGCAAAAGGAGAGGAAAGATGCAAATTTCAAAATTGAGTTTATGACATATTTTATTTCTCTAAAATCTTAGCTTTTGAATGATATGTCACACTTTCTTTCCCCACTCTTTATTTTAGAGATCGAAATCCAAAGCAGTCCACTGAATATATTGCAATAAAAATTAGCCTCAAATCTATTTCAAAGATACTAATTACTACAGTGTATAATAGCGACATGCAATCAATTAACCGTGAATAATTGCACTTCCCGGCAAAGTTGACCTTCAAAACTTTAAGTATAGGTAACCACTTATGTATGAAGGCGTTTAATGTTTTTCACCCTATTATTTTACTTAACCCTAACCGTACTGAGCAATTATCCATTTAAAAACTATCTCCTCGGAAATCTGCATGTTAAAAATGGCGGGTTTCTGCTTGGAATCAAATCCGGGACCTCTCGCTTCCCAACCCAACTGTCACAATGTCAAGCCACCGAGCACGCGCTGCCATGGCAGCGATTTCGTGACCATTGCTAACTCTGGTCTATGACGTATTTGGACTTAGGCGATTTTCCTACCTACGTGGATTGTGATTTTTTTGTGATTTTGTACGGTTAGGGTTAGGATGCCATTTATTCAAAATGTATATTCATGACTTACCTCTCAATTTGCCAGAGCAGCCCACAAAATAGTTTTTTAATTTTGGGTAATCACATAAAAAATAATGAAAGATTCCATGGCCATTTTGACAAAAGGGTGATCTTTTCATGCTGTTATGTTACAAGTAGAGACAAGAATACCATTTTATAAAGAAAAATATTCAAATACTGTTGGACATACCCACTGTTTATTTAATAAAAACTTGATATTAATATTGAAACTCTAAAAAAAATAGAATTTATTACAAAAATCTTTCACAGTATCAAGACAAGAGTTAGACAAAGACAAGATTTATTTCCTTAGCATCTACAAAGTACATATCAGTGCCCAGCAAAGTACATCTGCACTTGTCTTCATAATTGGCTATATTACCTACCAATTTTACCGAATAATGACCGGACTTTTGTTCTGCTTATTAACCTTTTTGTTTTAGTTCATTCCACCATGTAACATGTAGAAACATGTTGCATCATAAGCAGACAAGACTAGTCCCTGGGGG